>JARBWK010000016.1:19226750-19486847 GCA_030556195.1 Anolis apletophallus | reverse complement strand
AATGGTCCTCCTAAAAGGTGTTCCAGACAGGTGTGTAGGTAAACTTCATGTATGAGTTTCCTACAAGAAGAGAAATTCTGGAATAAAGCAGGTTTGGTACTTTCCGTGCAAAAAGTACAGTCAGAGAGTGATGCTACATGCGTGTTTAGCTTTGAAACACGGTCTCGGTGCCAAGAATCAGACAGGCACTTGCAATATGAAAATAACACTGTGATTGAAAGCATTCTAATACACCCTGTGCCTGACTTGAGATAACATAGGCTAGATGGGTGAAAAGCAGTACAGATTGTGCTAATGGGAGAGCTTAATGCGAATAATGAGAGCACTGCGCATGACAGAGAGTCTGACCCCCTCCGTTGCTGGCACGGGCCTGAAATCAATGTTTCAACTTAGAGAACATCAGAAGCTCAGGATTGATAGCTGTACTGTGAGAAAGAACTAAATTATAACTGACTATTGTTCTCATTCAGAGGTGTGACTTAAGATGTGATGCTAATGAAAATGTACTGTTTATTGGATTAATGCAATGTCATGAAAGCAACAGTAATCACCAGCCAATTATGATTGTTTTTATCCATGAAGAAGGGTGGGCTTAACTGAAATGACTCCATTGTGGTATAAATGTCTTTGTATGAGAAGTGGCGGGGTCTTTTGCCCCTATCTGCAGCCGTGTTCTGCTGGCAAGAGCCCACCAGCTGGTGCCAGAAATAAACCTTTTGATTTTCACCTATTCCACAGTTGCCGTGTGTTCTTCCTCACCCCTGCGCCCGCACGATCAGGTAGCTTGGTAAAGTAACTTGGTACTTGGAGTTCCATAACTCCTTAATTTGGCTGCTTCATTATTAGCCCACTTTCTCACTCATAAAAGACTCAAAAGCGGCTGACAAGGTCCAGTAAAGTCAAGCAGAGGTTCACAGTGTCAAAGGAAGCCCAAAACCAAACACAAGGCTATTAGAATTACAATACGTGAGATCTGTTGTTGTTGTTGTATTTATAGCCTACGTTCTGTCTCTTAGAAGAAGCTCAAAACAGAGAGTCCCAGTGTCAAAGGAAGCCCTATGCCAAGGTCAAGGCTACTGCTTTTGCAATACTTGAGGATTGCTGTTGTTGTTGTTGTTATTTATAGTCCACTTTCCCACCCTTAAAATACTCAAAAGTGGCTGACAAAGGTCCAGTAAAGTCAAGAAGAGGGTCCTGGTGTCAAAGAAAGCCCAAAGCCAAACACAGGTCTATTGTTATTGCAGTACTTGGTCTGTTATAACAACAGAAGAAAACGGAAGTTCTCTACCAGCCCGCACCACAGGAAGAACACCATCATCCCCATGTCAGCATAGGTGAATCTGTGCTTAAGTCCATCCAGCAGTTCACCTACCTGGGAAGCATAATCTCTTCAGACACCAAGATTGACAAAGAGATAGATCACAGATTAGCAAAGGCATAGAGTGCATTTGGAAGGCTTCACAAAAGAGTCTGGAGCAACAAGCACCTGAGGCAAAGCACCAAAATCAGTGTGTACAGAGCTATCATACTGTCTATTCTCCTATATGGGTCTGAAACATGGGTCACCTATCGCCAACACCTACGACTCCTTGAACGCTTTCATCAGCGCTGTCTTCGCACAATCCTAAATATACACTGGACCGACTATGTGACGAATGTTGCTGTCCTTGAGCAAGCAGGGATCACCAGCATTGAGGCCATGCTATTGAGAACACAGCTGTGCTGGGCAGGGCATGTCTCTAGGACGGAGGACCACCGTCTCCCAAAGATACTACTCTATGGTGAACTCGCCATGGGTCACTGCAAGAGAGGCGCCCCCAAAATGAGATACAAGGACTCCTTGAAACAACATCTCAGGCTCGGCCAGATTGATCACCAACAATGGTCCACCCTGGCCTCACATCGGGAGGCGTGGAGACGCACTATCCACAATGCTGCGGCCTCTTTCGAGAAGACACGCCGAATGGGTCTTGAAGAGAAACGACAACGCAGAAAGAACCGCAACTTGGAAACAACATCACCCAAGGAGACTTTCTGCTGTGCTTTCTGCAACTGGACTTGCCTATCTCACATTGGCCTTTTTAGTCATCAACGCGCTTGTAAAATGCGTGGGATGAGTCCTTCCTAAGAATCTTCATTCGCGAAGTAATGCCAAGAGACTTGGTCTATTATTATTAGTATTAGTATTATATTAATTTACAACTTTTCTCTCTCTTAAAAGACTCAGAAGTGGCCAAGAAAGGTCTAGCAAAGGCACGCTCCCATTCAGGACACCACAAGACCCCTATGCTAGTGCAAACTGTTGTATAAGGAGTTGCACTGTGTGTAGTCTGTACTAATGGATGGAACCCACTGTTGTGCAAGGGAGGGCCGTGCTACCATGTTGCACTTTGCACGGTTGCTGATGCTGTGGTGAACTCTGCTCATTTGGGTAGTGAATCATGGCTCCAATTGCTGGGGGAGGCGCTTTGAAAGCGAGGTTTGGGGTTTCCAAAAGAAATGTGTCACTGTGTCGTCTGTCGGGATCCTAACTCCACTTGGAGATGAAAAAAAGGCCGGATCGATTTGGCCCAGCAGGGATGGCCCTTAAGAACTCAGCGGCTATTGAACCAAGCAACACGCAGACCAGCTGGGGAACGTTTTGTTTCCTGGAAAATGACAGCTTTTATGTTTGTAGCTGTGGATGTGGGAAAGAAAAGATGTGAGCAATCTCACACATTTCTTCTAATGTGTCTATAAGCAGCCAAAGACTACTCAAAACACACCAGGGACTTGTCCCTCAGAAACAACAGCACATAGAGCTGACCATGAAACTATACACATATAACATACATGAGGTCTGTGACACAGATATAAGTGTGGGTGAGTGCTATCCTCCGTGGGGCCGGGAAAAAAACCTAGAAGGGGACGGTGTGGGCCGATCCCTGACCACCCACCCGGGAAAAGGCTCGGGGCGGGCCCAACCGCCCGGGAAGGGAGTGTTCCCCCAGGTCCCCAAACAACACCAATAAACGATCACAGGAGCGATAATCTCCAATTATAAATGTCACCGGTCAGTAACCAGGGGGGTAGATGGACGTCGCGTGGGAGATCCCACTGAGTTCCTGCGAGGCGGCCGGGCGTGAGCTCAACCGCTGAGGGAGAGCGATCCAGATGGAGGTGGGAGCAGCCGGGCAGAATCGCACTAGAGATGGTGGCAATGGCGATGTACGGCTGGCTCTCGGGACCCGTGCCTGGCGGAGTCGTCCGAGGGTCGGCGCCTGTGGGCGCGGAGGAGAAATCCAGGAAGCAAATGGGCGATGGCGTGTACAATCGTGGCGCGTCGTCCGATGGCGGCGGAAGCCCCAGCTCCGTCCAGGGATGATGACGCTGGAATCGCAGATGGATGGCGTGGGGCGTACCTCACGTCAGGCGGGCGTGATGACGCGTCAGGCACTGCGGGCAGCGGTTCTTTGCAATTAAAGGAGCCGCGGATCCCCAAAGGTGGGAGGGTGGTCGGAAATGAAGCCCCCGCAATGGAGTCCCCCCTGGATAGGGACTGCCTTTGAAAATAAAAATAAAAGGCCTGATGGCGTGATGGCGTGGGGTCAAGCTGGGGCCCCGTCTGGAATGTCGGAGCGGGGTGCTGGTGGAAAAGGCCCAGGTGTTCCCAAAGGTCCCGGGAACCGGGGCGGAGGATGCCCTGTCCAGATGAACAATGAACGCAAGCAACAGACCACAAGTGTAGAATGTCAATATCCAAAAATATTTAATGGGGTACCCAAACGTATGTTTGTAGGTCCCCGAGTGGTGCCAATTGGAACTGAGGTGGTCACAATACACAAAGCCAGAGATGCGATGCAAATGACCCCAGCGGTGGGGCTGGCAGCTGCCCACTGCCGCGGCAAAAACGCTATAAGCAGCCAAAGCCCAGCAGAGATTAGGAAGTCACTAGGATTATTATTATTATTATTATCAGGATATAAGCTTGCAAGTGCCATTGGAGGCCATCTTACTGCAAGTTTGGGTGTGATCCTGGACTCATCGCTGAGCCTGGAACCCCAGGTTTTGGTGGTGACCAGGGGAGCATTCGCACAGGTGACCAGGGGAGCATTCGCCAACTGCACCCGTACCTTGGGAAGTCTGGCTTGGCCACGGTAGTCCACGCTCTGGTTACATCCCGTATAGATTACTGCAATGCTCTCTATGTGGGACTGCCTTTGAAGACTGTTCGGAAGCTTCAACTGGTCCAACGGCAGCCAGGTTGATAACAGGAGCGGCACCCAGGAAGCGCACAACATCTCTGTTGTGCCAGCTCCACTGGCTACCAGTGTGCTACCGGGCACAATTCAAAGTGCTGGCTTTAGCCTTTAAAGCCCTAAACGGTTCTGGTCCAAACGCATCTCTCTCTATGAACCTTCAAGATGTTTAAGATCATCCGGAGAGGCCCTGCTCTCGGTCCCGCCTGCTTTGTAGGCGCGATTAGTGGGGACGAGAGACAGAACCTTTTCAGTGGTGGCTCCTAGGCTTTGGAATGCCCTTCCTAGTGATATCAGATCAGCCCCCTCCCTCTTGACATTTCACAAGAAGGTCAAGACCTGGCTGTTTGACCGGGCATTTGCAGATGTAGTATGATTATTAAATTGAGACCTAAGGAAAGATGCTGCCGCAATTGGAAATCGACTTAATAATGAGACGCTGATATTGTGTTTTAACTTTAATTGCTAATTTGTATATATGATTGTGTTAATAACTGTTGATGTATTTATCTTGAGCAGTCCTTGCCATGTGTACACCGCCTCGAGTCGCCTTCGGGATGAGAGGGGCGGTATAGAAGTAGCGTAAATAAATAAATAAAGATGGTGATGGCAATGATACAATTGAACGATTTCAAAATCCTCGAGTTACGTTTTAAAAATGTCCTTGTTCCGACAAGAACAAACCTACAGAACCTCGTAACTTGGAGACTAGAGTTGGAGGAGACCTCGTGGGCCGTCATCCAGTCAGGGGCGATCCTACGGGTAGGCCAAGGAGGCGGCCGCTTGCGGCGCCATCTGGGAAGGAGCGAATTCCCCTGCCCGTTGGGCGCCGCCGCCAGACAGCGTCCTGGCCCTGCCGATGTTCCTCAGGCAGCGCCACGGCTGCCTGCTTTTGGGCCCCGGCCTTTTGCGCTCCGATGCTGCTTCTGGGCATGCGCGGAGGTTTTCGCGCAGGCGCAGTTGCTCCGGAACTGAAGTTGAGCGCAGGAGCAACTGGGCAGGGGCACGCATGCCCAGTAGCTCCTGTGCGCAGAACCCTATAGACAATTTGTTCCCTCCTTCCTGCCCGCCCGCCACCTTGCCTCCGCCTTCCTTCCTTCCTTCCTTTCCTGCTGCTGCTGCCGCCGCCGCCCTCCCTCTCCTCTTCGTGAACCAGGGAAGAAGCTGAAGCCGAGGCCTCCCTCCCTCTTGCCTTCCTTCCTTCCTTCCTTCCTTCCTTCCTTCCTTCCTTCCTTCCTTCCTTCCTTCCTTCCTTCCATCCGCAGGTGAGGAGGGGCAGGGGGGAGGGGGGGCACGCCAGGCAATGGAAAGGCGGGAAAGCGGCGAGAGCAGGAGGATAACAATAATAATAGGACACTGCACTCCATCTTTCCTTCTCTCTTTACTTCCTTCCCTTTTTCCTTTCCTCCTCTCCTTCCTCCTTCCTTCTCCACCTCTTTCCTTCCTACTCTTTCTCTCCTCCTTCCTTTATCCATTCCTTGCTCTCCTTCCTTCTCTTTCCTTCCTCCCCTTTCCTTCCTTCTCCACCTCTTTCCTTCCTTCTTTCTTTTCCTCCCTCTGTCTCTCCTCCTTCCTTTATTCATTCTTTACTCTCCTTCCTTCCTTCTCTCTTTACTTCCTTCCCTCTTTTCCAGGGGTGGTCCTGCCTGCGCACAGGAGCTTCTGGGCATGCGCGGAGGGGTGGTGGTGCCAAAATAATGTTTTTTGGGGGGGGGGGCATGCCAAAATAATGTTCGATTACCATTTAAAATTACCTTAGACCGCCCCTGCATCCAGTCCAGCCCCATTCTGTCAAGAAGCAGGAAAATCGCATTCAAAGCACCCCCGACAGATGGCCATCCAACCTTTGTTTAAAAACCTCCAAAGAAGGAGCCTCTACCATACTCCGGGCAGAGAGTTCCACTGCTGAATAGCTCTCACAGTCGGGAAGTTCTTCCTCATGTTCCGGTGGAATCTCCTTTCTTGTAAGATCTCTACTGACCAGAAGGTCATGAGTTTGAGGCCTGCCCGGGTCGGGGTGAGCACTCGACCATTTGTGTAGCTCGTTGTCGACCTTTGCAACTTGAAAGACAGTTGCATCTGTCAAGTAGGAAATTTAGGGGAGGCTAATTTAACTAATTTACGAGGCCATAAATCTCCAGGAAGTGTGTAAAAGGGGTGAAGGAGTGCGACAGCTCCCCCTGGTGGCCAGAAGCTGAAATGTTAAATTGCCTCTGAGTGTCTTGTCTTACATGTTTGTATGTCAAAGGGCATTGAATGTTTGCCTGTATATGCGCATTGTGATCTGCCATGAGTTTTCTGCGGGGTGAGAAGGGTGGACTATAAATGATGTAAATAAATAAATAAATAAATAAAATTGTAGCTTGAAGCCATTGCGCCATTGCGTCTTAGTCTCCAGGGCAGCAGAAAACGAGCTTGCTCCCTCCTCCCTATGACTTTCCCTCACATATTTATACATGGCTCATCATGTCTCCTCTCAACCTTCTCTTCTGCAGGCTAAACATTTAAGCCGCTCCTCATAGGGCTTGTGCTCTGTTCAGCAAAGGACAAGTGGGATCCTCTCAGCTTTGCAGGGGTCTACCATATACCATGCAGCTGTGGACAATAATAATAATATTTATTTATGCCCCTTTATATGACGCCAGGCCCAAACAACAAATTACAATAAATAAAAATCAAAACATCAGCAACAACAGAATACAAAAACATGTAAATGAAAACAATATACAGATATATATCTCAAATCACAAATGACAAGGTGGACCGCATGCACAAGATAAAATGTTAAAATATGTGTGAACATGGGTTGTGAGAGGACTTAATATAACGGAGGAGAGTGGACTCCAATGACAGGGGCATTAAGGAGAGCAATGGCATAAAGCTAAATGATTACTCTCCAAAGGCACAGCGGAAAAAACTAGGTTTTAGTCACGGACTTATTGACCCACCCTCGTATATACAAGGGCGGGTCAATAAGTCAGTGACTTTTTGAATTTCCCGCCTCTTAACTGAAAGGGCAACACTGCTCCTGTCAACAGGCGCCTGTCAGTTGACTCCTGTCAAAATTTGAACAAGCTGCGTCATTTAGTTTGTGTTTGACAGCCATTGACTACTGCGTGATTTGAGGAGAAAATGGAAAAAAGTGAATTTTGTGTGCTTATTAAGCATTATTTTTTGCGGAAAAAAACATCACTCAAACCAAGGCAAAGCTTGATAAATACTATGGGGACTCTGCACCATCAATTTCAATGGTAAAAAAGGTGGTTTACTGAATTTTGTTGTGGCTGTCCGAGCACGGAAGATGCCGAACGTTCTAGACACCCAGTTGAGGTCTCTACACCCGAAACAATTGAAAAAATTCACGATATGGTGTTGGCTGATCAGAGATTGAAAGAGCGAGAGATTGTGGAAGCCATAGGCATCTCACGTGGCTCAGTGGCGTCAATTTTAAATGATCACTTGGGTATGAGAAAGCTTTCCGCAAGATGGGTGCTGCGTTTCCTCACAATCGACCACAAATTCAATCGTGTGACAATTTCACAGGAGTGTTTGCCGTTGTTCAACCACAATATAGACGGGTTTTTGCGCCGTTTCGTAACCGTGGACGAAACGTGGATCCACCACAACACACCAGAGACCAAACAGCAGTCAAAACAGTGGGTTTCTCGGGGTGAATCGACGCTAAAGAAGGCCAAGGTGGGTTTCTCAGCCAATGAAGTCATGGCAACCGTATTTTGGGATGCATGCGGTATAATCCACATTGACTACCTTCAAAAGGGT
Source organism: Anolis apletophallus (assembly GCA_030556195.1). Taxonomy (NCBI): domain Eukaryota; kingdom Metazoa; phylum Chordata; class Lepidosauria; order Squamata; family Anolidae; genus Anolis; species Anolis apletophallus. Next base: position 19,478,829 of record JARBWK010000016.1, on the reverse strand, counting down.
AAAACAATCAATGGCGAATATGTCAATTTAGGGGGTCGATTTACTGAAGATTTGAAAAAAAACCCGACTGCATTTGGCCAAGAAAAAAGTTCTTTTCCACCAGGACAATGCAAGGTTGCACACATGTGCAGCTGTCATGGCAACAATCCATGAATTGGGATGCAAATGGCTCCGTCATCCGCCCTATTCTCCGGATTTAGCCCCGAGTGACTACTTCTTGTTTCCAAACCTGAAGAAATGGCTCAGCGGAAAGAGATTTGACTCCAACGATGAAATAATCTCACAAACAAACACCTATTTTGATGACTTCGACCAAACTTATTTTTCGGAAGGGATAAAAAAATTGGAGAAACGTTGGACAAAGTGTATAGAGCTCAAAGGAGACTACATTGGAAAATAAAATGATTTTTTATCCAAAAATCTGTGTTTCATTCAAAAAGTCACTGACTTATTGACCCGCCCTCGTATATACATAGTATAGAACAGGGGTGGGCAACTATTTTTTCCAAGGGGCCACACGAGAGCCAAAAAATATTATGGAGGGCCGCACCTAAAGGCGGAACTACATGCTAATCTACATAATTTATTTATTCACTTACTATATTTACTATATATTACACATCATTAATATTAACATATTAATATATCAAGAAATATTCATATATTATTAGTATTAATATCATAATTATTATATTATAGTATATATATAAACATAATATATTGAAATTATAATATATCATATAACATTATAGTATATTATTTATTATATTATTTTATTATTGTTATAAAATTATTATACAATAATAATAAAAACCACTAAAATAAAATAATGCTTCCTTATAGTCCCCTTCTCTGGAGATTTTTATGCAGAGGCCAGGCAGGGGAGGCAAGCCAGAGGCCCTTAGGCGGGCCGGATAGAATCAGCCAAAGGGCCGCATCCGGACCCCGGGCCGCAGTTTGCCCACCCCTGGTATAGAATGCCAGCTATAGAGATGCTGCTAAGCCTCCTGCAAAACTCCAGATCCCAGGCCTTGTGCATCTCCGAGGCTGCAAACAGACCGCGCTGCTGCACTGGGAATAACAATAATAAAACTTTATTTATATCCCGCCACCATCTCCCCAAGGGGACTCGGGGCGGCTTACATGAGGGCAAGCCCAATAACACATCAATAAAACAAACAACAAAACAGTACAATCAATATCATTCACTTATAAGCAATAACACAAAAAATTAAAACCTTATGGCCGGGTCAGATGTAATATATTAAAATTTTGAAATAAGTCAACGCTGGGCCCGAGCAGAGATAGCATGTATCCAAGCAGGAAGGTTTTAAGGATGATGCGGGGAAGTTGTGTAACGGGCAGCGGCTGAGTCGCCCGATGGCAATGACAACCCTCGTAGGGGAGGAAAGGGCGCCGGTTACGTAAAAAATAAATACGGCAGGCTAAAAATAAGAAGAGACCCAAAGTCGTCTGGATTTCCTGCAACAGCTGCTCGATTTCTAATTTCAGAGTTTGGGGAAAGAGCATGAATGAATAAAATAAATAAATATGGACTGCATCTCTCATGCTGCTTTTGTTGCAAAAGTTACTCTCTTTGGGTGTGTCTCCTGGCAGTCCCCCAAGTTACAAACAAGAGGGGTTCCGTAGGTTTGTACTTAAGCTGAATTTGGAACATTCAGACAGATATATTTATATTTATTTATTTATTTACAGTATTTATATTCCGCCCTTCTCACCCCGCAGGGGTCTCAGGGCGGATTCCAAGTACATATACATGGCAAACATTCAATGCCATAGACACACAACATTCCAGACAGACACTCAGAGGCTATTTAACATTCCAGGTTCTGGCCACCAGGGGAGCTCTCGCTTCCTCATTCTTTGCATACTTCCTGGAGATTTTTATAGCCTCGTAAATCAGTTAAATTAGCCTCCCCACAAAATGGTACCTAAATTTTCTACTTGACATATGCAACTGTCTTTCGGGCTGTAAAGGTCAACAACAAGCTACACAATTTGGTCGAGAGCTCACCCCGACCTGGGCTGGCTTCGAACTCATGACGTTTTTGGTCAGCTCCTAGCCAGCTCTGCCACGGTCCCATATGCCTGGACTTACACTTAAAATGTGTGTATCTATATGTATATACTGTATGTATGCATATAGAAAAAGGCTGCTCCTTGACCTTAAGTCTAGTTGTGTCCGACTTTGGTGCTCATCTCAAATTCTAAGCCAAAGAGCCGGCATTGTCCATAGACACCTCCAAGGACAAGTGGCCAGCATGGCTGCATGGAGTCCCGTTACCTTCCCACCAAGGCAGTACCTATTGATCTACTCACATATGCATGTTTTCAAACTGCTAGGTTGGCAGAAGCGTGGGCTAACGGCAGGAGCTCACCCCGCTCTGCGGGTTCCAACCACTGACCTTCTGTTCGGCAAGTTCTACAGCTTAGCGGTTTAACCTGCTGCGCCACCACGCCCCCTTTTCAATGAAGATCTCAACCAATTCAACCTCGTTTGTGGCCGGCAGGAAAATGAAGTTTCTGGAGTCAAACAACTACTTTCAAAGTACAGACTGCACCATTCAACAGGAATAAAACTGTCAAACCAGGAACAGAATATTTTTCAGATTTTGTTGCATAAATTCTGTCCAGGGCTGATTAATCACCAACAGTAATAAGATCACACCGATCAAAGGGTTGGCAGTTTGAAGCTCGGGTCAGGGTGAGCACCCGACCTTCAGCCCAGCTCACTGTCCACCTAAGCAGTTTGAAAACAGCTGTGAACTGCGAGTAGAGGAATTAGGCACCGCTTAAGCAGGGAGGTTTTTTACGGCACCCTAAAAAGAAAGTTCCAGAACATTCTGGTGATCAAAGAAAGGAGGAAGTCTGTGATCAAGGGCTCTTTGTCAGAGGATGCAGAGACAGCACTCCCCAGTGGCTGGAATCAAGCACAACCTCCAGGACACCAACATTGGGAAAAACGCCGATATACGCCTCTCTTGGAGCCTCCAGTGGCGCAACAGATTAAACCGCTGAGATGCTGAACTTGCTGACTGAAAGGTCGGTGGTTTGAATCCGGGGAGAGGGTGAGCTCCTGCTGTTAGGCCCAGCTTCTGCCAACCTAGCAGTTCGAAAGCATGCAAATGTGAGTAGATCAATAGGTACTGCCGTGTATGTGTTCTGTGATTCGCCATGAGTCCCCTTATTATTATTATTATTTACAGTATTTATATTCTGCCCTTCTCACCCCGCAGGGGACTCAGGGCGGATTACAATGTACATATACATGGCAAACATTCAATGCCATAGACACACAACATATATAGACAGACACTCAGAGGCTATTTAACATTCCAGGTTCTGGCCACCAGGGGAGCTGTCGCTTCCTCATTCTTTGCATACTTCCTGGATACTTTTGTATGGCCTCGTAAATCAGTTTACGGTTCGGGTTAAGGAGGGTGGAATATAAATGCTGTAAATCTATCTATCTATCTATATAATAAAAGTCAGTGTTTGCGGAGGACGGAAGGTGCGGAGGAATATGAGGCAGCATTTTGATTGGTTGCCACTGTGGGATTATTTGCATAAAGGACTCTGATTGGCCAATCTAAGAACTCCAACATTCTAAGGCACCAGACAGAGGGGATTGGTTGCCACTGAGGGAGTATTTGCATAAAGGACTCTGATTGGCCAGCATCCAAGAATCCAAGCCTCTACATTCAAACAGCATGATTGGTTGCTACTGAGGCACACCAACCTTGGCACACAATGCCTTTCTCTAATAACCCGGGCAACGCCGGGTTCCCAAGCTAGTTAATAAATAAAACTTCTATTGTTGGTTTGAAAGTGTTAGGTGAGGTAAAGGTTTTCCCCTGGCATTAAGTCCAGTTGTGTCCAACTCTGGGGGTTGGTGCTCATCTCCATTTCTAAGTCTAAGAGCCGGCGTTGTCCATAGACGCCTCCAAGGTCATGTGGCCAGCATGACTGCATGGAATGCCCTTACCTTCCTGCCGGAGTGGTACCTATTGATCTATTCACATTTGCATGTTTTCGAACTGCTAGGTTGGCAGAAGCTGGGGCTAAAAGCGGGAGCTCACGCCAGTCTCCGGATTCGAACCTGCGACCTTTCGGTCAGCACGTTCAGCAGCTCAGCGGTTTAACCCACTGCGCCACTGGACGCTATTTCCTGTTTAATTGTACAGTCCTAAATTAACATAAAGGTCCCGAAAGCTGCAATTTGAGACATTTCCCGATTTCTCCTCCGAACACACCCAGATATCATTTTGCACTGGATTTTCGGAGTTACGTCTTTGTTTCCAAAACCCAATTCTTCCATCTCTTTCCTTCTTGCTCGCTCACGAATGCTCCGCATTAAGGAGATGAATCATTTGGAAAGGGCTTCTCGGCATCTATTTTTGAAACGTTGGGATGAATCATACGAAAAGAAGAGCTTGTCGACAAGGACAATAACACATATTGTGATTTATAGGTGGGATTAAATAATAAAGATCAAGTAAGAAAACACACTCCAAAGCTGGAAAAATTGACAGGCACAATGACAATACATTGCATTTCGAAACTAGAAGTCCTTGCTTTTCTTGGCTTTTTGGCTTCGGTGGTTTTTGCTTTTGTCAATCAATCCTGAATCTTGAGAATACTCCTTTTTTCCAAGTCGTTCATCTCCTTCAGGATCAGAGCAACGTTGTACCGTAACTCTTGAAATTTTGCCACCGGCACCTGGAATACGGGAGGGATCATGTTCACAAAAGTTAGGAATATATATACAACAGACTCTCCATTAACCAGCATTGCTTAATGTGAGAAAAAAGTTGTTTCTGGATGCTTGAGAAGTACTATTTAAAATTTGACTAACTAATACAACACCCTATATTGACAATATTAATATTGAAATACAGTAATTAAAAGCAAGTCAGGTCTAATAAATAATAATAATAAAACAATGAAAATAAAAATAATTAAACATAATAAAATATAATAATAAAATAAACATAATAAAATGAAAGTAATTAAATATAATAATTAAATGTAACTAATACAACACCCCATACTATATGACTATATTGACATTATTAATATTGAAATACAGTAATTAAAAGCAAGTCAGGTCTAATAAATAATAATAAAACAATGAAAATAAAAATAATTAAACATAATAAAATATAATAATAAAATAAACATAATAAAATGAAAGTAATTAAATATAATAATTAAATATAACTAATACAACACCCCATACTATACGACTATATTGACAATATTAATATTGAAATACAGTAATTAAAAGCAAGACAGGTCTTATAAATAATAATAATAAAACAATGAAAATAAAAATAATTAAATATAATAAAATATAATAATAAAATAAACATAATAAAATGAAAGTAATTAAATATAATAATTAAATATAACTAATACAACACCCCATACTATATGACTATATTGACATTATTAATATTGAAATACAGTAATTAAAAGCAAGTCAGGTCTAATAAATAAATAATAAAACAATAATATAAATAAAAGTAATTAAATATAATAAAATATATAATAATAAAATAAACATAATAAAGTGAAAGTAATAAAATATAAGAATAATGAAATAATTGTACAACGATAACAAACATAATAAAATAAAAGTAATAAAATATAATAATTAAATATAATAACACCCCATACTATATTGACAATATTAATATTGAAATACAGTAATTAAAAGCAAGTCAGGTCTTATAAATAATAATAATAACAACAATAATAAAATAATAAAAATAAAAGTAATAAAATATAATAATAAAATAAACATAATAAAATGAAAGTAATAAAATATAATAATAAAATAAGTAATACATTTATTAATAAAATAAATATAATAAAACCAAAGTAATAAAATATAAGTGTTGGTGATGGCTGGAATCACTGGGTTGTGAGTCTTCCAGGCTGCCTGGACATGTTCTAGTAGCATTCCCTCCTGATCTTTCGGTCACATGGCAGGCACCCTCAGAGGTTGTGATCTGGCTCCCAGTATTTAAAAAACTCCAAAATCAGGACAGGAAATAAAGAGTAACACTCAAGGAACAGGGGAATTCCAGACAGGAAATGATCAAGGACAGCTAACACCTCCCAACAAAGGATTTCCCCAGGCAGGAAGCAGCCAGGCTTTGAAGCTGCAAGGCCATTCAATGCTAATAAATGGCCAATGGCAACATTCACACCTGCCTCAAACAGACAAGAGTTCTTTCTCCCACTCTGGACATCATTCCAAAGGTGTGAATCATGGGTCATAGGGGCTCAGTGTGCCAAGGTTGGTTACTGTTAATTCAGGCCATACACAATGTCCCATTAACTGAGGCCTAGTCAGGGAAATCAAGTTAATGAAGCCGTACTGTAAATTTTGGGCCTGGTTTGTGATTTGTAGGGCATACAGTGTTTTCTGGGAAGTTAATTGGGTGAAGGTACTGCAAATCCCATCATTCGTGGGCCCATCCTGTCCTAAACTCTCTTTTGGGGCCTGTAATGTTCTGGCCTGCTCTGCTGGTAATTGGTAACTTTAAAAGGCCAAATGGCAGGCAGCCGTTTTCTAAAAGCTGAGGGGGAGGAGAAAACAGGAATCCATTTTGTTTTCACAGAGCCAAGTGGGGAGGGAATGTTGATGGTGCATTTTCCCCTCAGTGGGAAGAAATCCTGTTGTTTGAATGTAGAGGCCTGGATTCTGGGATGCTGGCTAATCAGTGGCAATCAATGCCCTCTGTCTGGTGCCTTAGAATTTTGGAGTGGCGAGGCTGGCCAATCAAAGGACTTTATGCAAATAGCTGGCACATTTTTCCCCTCAGTGGGAAGAAATCCTGTTGTTTGAATGTAGAGGCCTGGATTCTGGGATGCTGGCTAATCAGTGGCAATCAATGCCCTCTGTCTGGTGCCTTAGAATTTTGGAGTGGCGAGGCTGGCCAATCAAAGGACTTTATGCAAATAGCTGATACATTTTTCCCTCAGTGGGAAGAAATCCTGTTGTTTGAATGTAGAGGCCTGGATTCTGGGATGCTGGCTAATCAGTGGCAATCAATGCCCTCTGTCTGGTGCCTTAGAATTTTGGAGTGGCGAGGCTGGCCAATCAAAGGACTTTATGCAAATAGCTGATACATTTTTCCCCTCAGTGGGAAGAAATCCTGTTGTTTGAATGTAGAGGCCTGGATTCTGGGATGCTGGCTAATCAGTGGCAATCAATGCCCTCTGTCTGGTGCCTTAGAATTTTGGAGTGGCGAGGCTGGCCAATCAAAGGACTTTATGCAAATAGCTGGCACATTTTTCCCCTCAGTGGGAAGAAATCCTGTTGTTTGAATGTAGAGGCCTGGATTCTGGGATGCTGGCTAATCAGTGGCAATCAATGCCCTCTGTCTGGTGCCTTAGAATTTTGGAGTGGCGAGGCTGGCCAATCAAAGGACTTTATGCAAATAGCTGGCACATTTTTCCCCTCAGTGGGAAGAAATCCTGTTGTTTGAATGTAGAGGCCTGGATTCTGGGATGCTGGCTAATCAGTGGCAATCAATGCCCTCTGTCTGGTGCCTTAGAATTTTGGAGTGGCGAGGCTGGCCAATCAAAGGACTTTATGCAAATAGCTGGCACATTTTTCCCCTCAGTGGGAAGAAATCCTGTTGTTTGAATGTAGAGGCCTGGATTCTGGGATGCTGGCTAATCAGTGGCAATCAGTGCCCTCTGTCTGGTGCTTTAGAATTTTGGAGTGGCGAGGCTGGCCAATCAAAGGACTTTATGCAAATAGCTGCCACATTTCCCCCTCAGTGGGAAGAAATCCTGTTTTTTGAAAGTAGAGGCCTGGATTCTGGGATGCTGGCTAATAGAATTTTCGAGTGGCGAGGCTGGCCAATCAAAGGACTTTATGCAAATAGCTGCCACATTTCCGCCCTCCCGCCCTCCGCACACATACAAACATTCCGTTTTATTAAGGTATACAGATACAGATATACAGTATACATATCTGTATACCTTTATAAAGCGGAATGTTTGTATGTATGTGTGCGGAGGGCGGGAGGGCGGATATGTGGCAGCCACTTTCACAGGCCACAGCGATATGTGGCAGCTATTTGCATAAAGTCCTTTGATTGGCCAGCCTTGGCACTCCAAAATTCTAAGTGCCAGCTATTTGCATACAGTCCTCTGATGGGCCAGCCTTGGCACTCCAAAATTCTAAGGCACCAGACAGAGGGCATTGATAGCCACAGATTAGCCAGCATCCCAGAATCCAGGCCTCTACATTCAAACAACAGGATTTCTTCCCACTGAGGGGAAAATGCACCATCAACATTCCTCCCCCACTTGGCTCTGTGAAAACAAAATGGATTCCTGTTTCTCCTCCCCATAGCTTTTAGAAAATGGCTGCCTGCCATTCCGCCTTTAAAGTTACCACTACCAGCAGAACAGGCCAGAACATTACAGGCCCCAAAAGAGAGTTTAGGGCAGGATGGGCCACGAATGATGGGATTTGCATCCCACTTCACTTCCCAAAAACACGGTAGCCCCTACAAATCACAAACCGGCCCAAAATTTACAGCACAGCTTCATTAACTTGATTTCTGACTAGGCCTCAGTTAATGGGACATTGTGTATGGCCTGAATTAACAGTAACCAACCTTGGCACACTGAGCCCCTATGACCCATGATTCATTCTACTGCAGTTTGGAGTAGGAAGGACCATGGATGATGGGACTTGAAGTACCATCACAGGTTATGAGATTTGTAATACTTTCAAACTCTTCATTCCCCACAGACCAAGGTGGCCCTGAACCACAAGACCAAACTTGGCACACAGTACCCCCATGACCCACACTCCATCCTACTGCAGTTTAGAGGAGGATGGACCATGAAGGATGGGATTTCAAGTACCTCCATTCACTTCCCAAGCCCGCTGCGACCCTCATCCAGTGCATAATCATGACCACACTTGGCACAAAAGCCCCCATGACCCAATGGACGTCCCTGATGCAGTTCGGAGGGCGGACCACGGATGATGGGACTTGAAGTACCTCCACTCATTTCACCAGACCATTGCCAACCTCATCCAAACACTGATCAAGACCAAACTTGGCACACAGAGCCCCCATGACTCACTCTACATTCTGGTGCAGTATTGAGGAGGATGGACCACGAATGATGGGACTTGAAGTACCTCCCCTCACTTCCCAAGACTGCTGCGACCCTCATTCAATGACTAATGAAGACCAAACTTGGCACACAAAGCCCTCATGACCCACTCTACATCCTGTGCTGTTGGGAGGGGGATGGACCATGGATGACGGGACTTGCAGTACCTTCACTAACTTCCTGAGACCACTGCAAGCCACATACACATCTAATAGGAACCAACCTTGGCACACAATGCCTTCCTCAAATAACCCGGGCACCGCCGGGTCCTCAGCTAGTATATATATAAACCTCGCTTGCCTAGTTTTTAACAGACCTCACAACCTCTGAGGATGCCTTTAGCCATAGATGTGGGCAAAACGTCAGGAGAGAAAGCTTCTGGAAAATGGCCAGACAGCCAGGAAAACGCACAGCAACCCAGTGATTCCCGCCATGAAAGCCTTCGACAACACAATGTTTATATTTAATCCTGTTTTAATGATTCCATATTGGTATATTTTAAATTGTATGCTGATGCTTTTATGTTTAGCGGTTTCGAATATCCTGCAGACCAGACAAAGCAGGGTATATAAATATAATAGTAATGATAATGCAAATACCTTCCCCTTTTGAATGTGGACAGTGCCATTTTGCAATCAAAATGAATTATTATGTTTAGTTATAGCAATGGTGCGTCTATCCTTGAAATGGCAATAATGACCATTGGGAGGCTTTTTTAAAAAAAGGCATAATAAATCTGTGTGCAAGTCTCCAAAAGGTCAAGGTTTGGTGAAAATGAATGGTTTCCAAAATTTGAAATAGCAATTTAATATTTTTTTAAAAAAATAATAATGCCAAGTCTCTTTTGGAATCTGCTTAGCATCCAAAACCACTTACTTCAAAGCGATGGGCCGATCCGTCGGAGAGCTTCATCTGCATCAGAATGGATGGTTGCAAAGCACGAGCCAACGAACTGAAAGCAATCGCAAAAACATTATCAGGACAACAGTATAATTGAAAGGCAGGAAGAAGACTCAATGCATTAAAAGGAGGCTCAGCAAACTCTGGTTTTAGCCATCTTATGAATGTTTCTAACCTCTGTTCTGTACCTGTTGAAGAAAGCAACAATAGGAAGAAATGCTGAAGGAGACACTTATCAGTGCATCTCTCTCTTTCCAGGATGTGCTGGCTCAACTACTGACCTGAAGGTCAATGGTTCGAATTCGGGTAGCGGGGTGAGCTCCCTTCTGTCAGCTCCAGCTTCCCATGCAGGGACATGAAGAAGTCTCCCACAGCATGGTAACACATCCGGGTGTCCCCTGGGGAACGTCCTTGCAGACAGCCAATTCTTTCATACTAGAGATGACTTGCAATTTCTCAAGCCACTTCTGACATGAAAAACCCCCTAAAAACACCCCCCCCCCACAACCCGCCCCCAAATGAAATACAAAACCCAAGAGTTGCTCAGAAGATGAGGAAGGGATGCTCGGATAGATTCAGAGGGCTCAGAGGAAAATAGAAGTGGCCTAGAGAGAGTTGTTTTGGAAGCTCCTGGCCGTTCCCACGAATCTCCCAGAAGTGCTGGCTGAGAGAGGTGGGGGAGAAAAATGTTTGCTTAAGTCAAGGTGCTTGGAATTGCGGAGACAGAGCATGCAATAGACAGGCTCACTTTTTCCAGAGAATTAGAGATAAGGAGAGGAAAAGCAGGTGCGTGAGGAATGATGTTATGGGAGGGATGAGGCCTTTTAAAAGTGTTTCCTGCTGGTACAATCCTTGGTGAGAGCAACACTGTATTCAAGTAAACAGCTCTCAGTTTTTGGGCCTGTGTTCTTGGAATCATGTATTCAAATTTCTCAATATGTTCTTGCTTCTAGTTCATGTGTGGCATAGGCTATCTTGTTTATGGATATATTTGTGAATCCCACCATATGAATTGAGCTACAAGGAGAGGTGGGTAAGAAATAAAATTATTATTATTATTATTCTACCTGGAAGAAATGGCCACATCCACCCTCCATTTGAGGTCTTCAATTTTAGGCAGCTTGCTGGATTGGTTCTGCAAGGCAGCGTCAAGAGTCGGTCGTCTGCCAGGGGAGAAAAAAATACAGAAATATGGCATGAAAATAGGTGTGACAGCAAGCATTTTGAGAATCAACACGTTCGTTACCAGGAAAAGTCATTCACTGGAAGGCAACTTTGAGTCCTCCTCACCTTTTGTTAACGCCGCTGGGAATGTGAAGTCTAGGAATAATGGGTGATTCCTTTCCTCTGATCTACAAACAACACTTCTCTGGGTTTCCCAAAAGGGATCTTTCCCAGCCTAAGCTGGAGATGTGTTCGCCCTTCCTTACGCCAGTGTTTCCCAACCGGTGTGCCATGGCACACTAGTGTGCTGTGAGCGATCATCAGGTGTGCCGTAGGAAATTGGAACCTCTTGAATAAGCCACGCCCCTTTATTCCACATGGGCCAATCTCGTTGCGGTGGCCTTGAACTTCCGCCTGGCACCAAGATGGTGGAGGCGGCGGGACGCCAGTGGAGGGGACGCCAGTGGAGCGGAAGTGCCTCGTCTGACGCGCTGGTCCGGCTGACTGGGGCAGTGGAGCCTTTGAGCCTGAGCCTGGCCCTCGCCACTGCCTCCGCCTCCACGGGCTTCTTCTCCTACCTACGGCTCTACTGCTTCTTTGCCCACTGCTGACACGACGCGGGGAACAATGGGGCCCGCCTCCGGGCAGGTACGTGAGTGGCCTACCGGGCCTCAGAGACTGTGACGTGGAAGGAGCCTCATGGGCTATATTATTATTATGAACTATGTATTAACATAATATTATTATTTTCCCTTAGAATATTCTATTATATTGTTATATTATCAGTATTTGTCATAGTCATGGTGTATATTGTTATTGACTATGAGAGTAATGATAACAGTCAGGATTAACTCCTGTGCTTTACTGATAATATATTGTATGTACCTATAATATTTATATTATTATAATGTAATACAAGATAACACTTTACTAAACCAAACCTCAACATTGTATTAAAAATAATACAATATTGAAATTATATATTTTATATTTCTTGTAATAGTTCTAATAATATTACAGTATAATGGTATAGTACAATATAGTAAGTTGGAGTGTCATTTTGGTTGGTGGTGTGCCCCAGGATTTTGTAAATGTAAAAAATGTGCCGCGGCTCAAAAAAGGTTGAAAAACACTGCCTTATGCTATCCAAAGCCAATTTATTCTTGCATATCCCAGGCAGAGCTGATCTCATCACATGTCAATGTGTTATCTGCCTTGAAAAGACAACCGTAATTAAGGATGAGAAGACTTGCACTTAAAAGAGAGGAACTGCTCTTGTCCTTTGGAAATGCCGATCTCTCCCTTTGGCCACATTGGAGCTAAACCCATGATATTTAATTTTGTTTACATGTTTGTAGATTTCAAATTGTACTGAACTGCTTTTAACGTAAGCTGCTCTGAGTCTCCTTTGTGGAGAGAAAAAGCGGGGTACAGATAAACATAACAACAACAAGGTAGTGAAGGAAACAATACAAGTCAACGCTACTAACCTGTTCCCAAAGGCCACCGTGGCAAAGTCCACAATGAAGTCTTCTGGGATCCTTTAAAAAGAGAGAGAGAGAAAAGGACCCATTGAAGCGATCAGAACAACAATGTCGATGTCAACCTGCCCCACAAAATGTCCAGAGGCATACTCATTGGTTGGTTTCAAAAGTTCGCCCAACTTATTTTTATTTATACCCAGCTTTTCTCTCCACCAGGAGATTCAAAGCAGTAATGCACAAAGTAGGTTTTGTTGCTACTAGAGGTTTACAACAGGCTTCTTAAAGTAATCGTGAGGATCAGAACCATTTCTGTTACAGCTGCTACAAGTTAATTATATGCAGAAGTGTTATCAACTTCTGCATATAACAAGTCACTATGTTTGTGAGCTTTGCATTTGGCTTAGCTTGATGGCTCAATAGAGCTGAAGCAGTTGGATGTTGCTGGGATCGGTTATGCAGCATCCTGAAGCTGAAGCTGTTTGGAATGCCAAGGAAAACTGCTTATTTACGGCAAGATAAGGATATTCTACTGATAACAAAATAGAGAGACTGTATTTATTTACTATATGTTTGCATGTTGTTGTTTAAGGAAGAAGACTCACTGGGTCACTGTGGTGCAGCTGGCTGGGTGTCAGCTGCATTATTTATTTATTTATTGTTCATTTTTATATACCACTCCTCCTTGCAGGCTCGGGTGGTTTACATAAAACAACAGATTAAAATGCAGATAAAACACTTCGTTATATAAAACACACGGACATGGTCAGAGATCACTACTGACTGAAAAGTCATGAGTTCGAAGCCAGCCCGGGTCAGAGTAAGCTTCCGGCCAATTTTGTGTAGCTTGTTGTCGACCTTTGCAACCCAAAAGACAGTTGCATCTGTCAAGTAGGAAATTTAGGTACCACCTATGTGTGGGGAGGCTAATTTAACACAATTTACGAGGCCGTAAAAAATCTCCAGCAAAAGCATACGGGGAATGCGGAAAGTACTTCATCAGTGTTGCAGATGGACGGTGACGCGACAGCTCCCCTGGTGGCCAGAAAAAAAAGTTTAAATAGCCTCTGACTGTCTATATGTGTTGTGTGTCTATGGCATTGAATGTTTGCCATGTATGTGTACGTTGTCATTTGCCCTGAGTCCCTTGCAGTGTAAGAAGGGCAGAATATAAATACTGTAAATAAATAAATAATAATAAATAGTTATACATTGTTAAGAACAATTCTTCTGTTTTGCTTTGTATCCTTGAACTACAGTGAATAGAACTATATTATATTTTCTACTTAAAGCAACAGACTCATGTGCATTTTTTGAGTTTTTAATCACACTAAGAGTAAAAGGGGCTAAGCTATTCTGAGGGCAGCTAACACTATCCTGGCAGGTTCTTCACTCAACAACGAAGCAAACAACCACAACAACAACAACATTATTTTTGTATCCCACCTCCATCTCCCCGAAGGGACTTGTGGAGGCTTACATATATTTTTCATTGAAAAATTTTGTGAATGCAATAAAAGAAAAAAAATGTATTTATTGAGGCATCAGTAGGTGCCTAAAACAACACATAGAAATAAACACACAATATAATACTACGTAAAACCAAAGGCAAATAAAAGTTTAAGCTCAAGACAGCATCCCACAATGAAAGAAGCAACAAATCAATACAAAGCAGACGTACTTAAGCTCCTTTAAGTCTTCCCGAAAGACCTGTGGAGAGAATAAAAGGGGGGGGAGGGAGAGAGAGAGAGAGAGAGAGAGAGAGAGAGAAATTAAAGCCATGTTTCTGCAGTTTCCCTCAAATAAAATATTTGGGATATTCAAAAGTGGCCTGGGAAATACCTGCCTTCTAGAAGACGTATGTCATGGCGGGGCATTCAAAAGGATTCGCTGCTTGGCTTTCATGAGTCTTGTTTGCAAACAGAAAGCCACCCCACCCATCCACTTTGGGTAAAAAGGGAAATCCTTGATCCACAGGCTTAAGTCCTTTCACACCATATGGTCTCCCATCTCTAGGGTAATGCTTAATCCCATCATCCCCTTCAGACTGTTGACATGAGAGTGTTTTCAAGTCACTTGGGATGCGGCTCACTTTTATTTTGCAGAAGCCCAAACTATTTTGCTAACACATTTTACTGATAAATGTGCAACATCCGGATAGAGAGACATAGAGCGATGAACTACGTCCTTTTAGGATCTCAAACAAATTGTCGGAAATCCTGGTAATTTGCTTTGAAATCACCTATCAAAATAAATATAAATGTATTGTCAAAGGCTTTCATGACCGGAATCACTGGGTTGTTTTTCTGGACTGTATGGCCATGTTCCAGCATCATTTTCTCCTGGCGTTTTGCCTGCATCTGTGGCTAATGGTTCTTCAGAAGCACGTGGTATGTGTATGTTTATGTGTGTATGTATGTGTATGTATGCATATATATACACACATACGTGTGAATGTATGTGTATGTATATGTGTCCATATGTATGCGCGTGCGTGTGTGTGTGTGTGTGTGTATATATATGTATATATATATATATATATATATATATATATACACACACACACTAGCTGTACCCGGCATGCGTTGCTGTGCCCTATTTAGGAGATGCGAGAAAGTCTGAGTATGTAAGGGTTGGAATTGATGTTACTTATGGTCTTGGTGGGGTCATGTGCGTATTGTGTTGTGTGTAGGTATTACTTTTTTGGTGAGTTAGTGGGTGTGTGGTGGCATTGTGGGTGGTAGTATGTTGTGGAATGCTTGTGTGGGTGGGGTGTTTTGGGTGTTTGTGTGTGTTTGTAGAGTATCAGTGCAGTGTTGTGTTGTGGTTGGAGTATAGGTGGAGTTGGTTTTTGTTTGTGGTGGTGGTAGGTGTTGTGTGTGCGGGGTCCCGTAAGGTTGGGGGGATGGGTTGTGATAGGAAGTTGTGTTGTGTTGTGTGGGTAGGAATTGCTGGAGTATTGTGCCTGGGACGTGTGTGTATTTGGAGGTGTGTGTGGTGGTGAGTAGTGAGTGCAGTCCTGGGTTTTGTGTTGGGGAAGTTGTCAGGTATTTGTGGGGTTTATTTTGTGTGTGTTGTGGTGACATAGTTGTCTCAGTCTGGCTGTGTGCTGGTTGTGATGTGGAGGGGGTGTGGCTTTTGCCAGTGGTGTTTGTTGTGAATTTTGGTTGGGGTGGGTTTTTGTGTTGCAGGTTTTTTTTGGTGGGTTTTGCAAGTTTGTGTTATTCCGGCGGTATGTGTTTGTCAGTGGTGCCTGTGTCCCTGGTGCCCTATTTGTGTTAGTGTTATGTCCTCCTGGGAGTTGTTATGTCCTCCTGTGTTAGTTGGTTGTACTGTGTAGGTTTCTGTTTAGCAGAGGTATGTTTAACCCACAAACACCAACTGACTAAATTCAAATCACTCAGCATTCAATCCTAGCCTTGGCTGGCTCAGCCCACCGTTACTATGGGAACTCAGCCTCCCTGCATTTTGTGTGGGCCGATGTCGGCCAATGGGATTCGCTGGCGGCCGCAAAGGACGCTGGGAAATGTAGGTTTTTTTGTATCATTGTTTTGGGGGCCTTCTAGGTTTTGGGGGGGAAAGTTTCTTTGCTTAAAACCTACCTTGCCTGAGGCCTATTTTTGTTGTCAAATTTGGTGTTTCTGCCTTGGATGGTTTCTCTGTCTATGGCAGTCGTTCCATGACGGGACCTCCTTTATATAATAGATACACACACACACACACACACACAATAATAATAATAATAATAATATCTTTATTTGTACCCCGCCACCATCTCTCCGAAAGGGACTCGGGGCGGCTTACGTGAGGCCAAGCCCAAAAATACATATTAATATAACAACATAACAAACATAAAACAACATTTCAAGTAAAATAAACAATCACATAAAATAAAAGGAGCGGGCCATATACATATATACACATACACACATACACATCCTTGTGGAATGACGTCTAGGGTGGGAGAAAGAACCCTTATGTGTTTAAAGCAAGTCTGGATCGTACCGAGTAGCCATGAAGCTGCAAAGTCAATCAGTGAGGGTATCTGCATAGAGGTAGCCTGGCTGTTGTTGCCTGGAGGCACCCTCTGTTTGGGAGGTGTTCACTGGCACTTGATTGTTTGCTGTCTGGAGTTCCCCTGCTTCTGAGTAGTGTTCATTAATCATTGTCTTGATTCTGTTGTTCTTTCATACAGGGAACTAGATTGTGTTCATTTTTGTTTTTTCTCCTGGTTATTATTATGAATGTTAATTCAAGCTTGCTAATTGCAACATGTACACTTGCTTCAAATGGACAAGGGTTATTGCTTCCACCCTGGACATTATTCCACAGTTTATAATTAAGGGCCAGTGCACACCTCCCAAGCAGAGGGCGCCTCCAGACAACAACAGCCAGGCTACCTCTATGCAGTAGGCCTGGGCAATCCATGGTTCAAAATGGTTCTAAAGTACTTACAAAACTAAAGTTCTGGTGGTGAAAACTAGGTGGCGCTGGTGCTTTGCTTCTATATGGTTGCTAAAGTTCTGGTGGTGAAAATTTCAGAACTCTAACAAAACTTTCAAAACTTCATTATTATTTCATTATTGGAGATTTCTATGACAGAACCAATTAGGAACTGCCATTTATAATGAAAATTTGAAAGTTCTGAAATGTTCACCGCCAGAACTTTAGCTACACTGTAGAAGCAAAGCACCAGCGCCACCTAGTGTTCACCAACAGAACTTTAGTTTTGTAAGTACTTTAGAACTATTTAGAACCATGGATTGCCCAGGCCTACCAGATACCATCACTGATTGACTTTGCAGCTTTAGGGCTAAGCAAATGCTAATTGCAACATAAACACTTGCCTCAAACAGACAACGGTTCTTTCTCTCACCCTGAATATTATTCCAGTGTGTGTGTGTGTCTATCTATCTATCTATCTATCTATCTATCTATCTATCTACCCTTTCCAGAAAAAAAATTACTCACTGCACCCCTAGAAATTTTTAATTTTTTTAAATAGCAATTAAACAGAAAGATATACGTATTAGTGTTTCTACCTTTTTCGTAAAATTAAATGTTTTAATGTGTTTTAATTTTTATTTAAATGTAATTTTAATTGCATGTTGTTTTTATGGCATTGAAAAAAGAAGGGGCCGGCACTGGACAAGCGAGGCCCACCTTGAAAAGCGCCTCCAGCTCGCCCCGCCCTGCACCGGGCCCAGCAAGGCGCGCTTGCGAGGATGTCCCCATTGGAAGAAAGAGGCAATATGCAGGACTGTGCCATAGGCGGGGTTGACGAGATGCGCGCTGCGGTTTCCACGGCAACGCCTGCCCGGGGATCACGTACTTGCGACTGTGTCCCTGCGAGTTGGAATCCCCAGGCAGGCATTGCTGTGGAAACCATCGCGCGCGCCTCCTTCCTCTCGTCAACCCCGCCCACGGTGCAGTCCTGTGTATCGCCTCTTTCTTCCAACGGGGATGTCCTCAAAAGCGCGCGACCCTGCAAGTGGCAAGCAAGCCTGGCTCACGCCACTGCCCCCTTACAGGGGTTCAGCGCCCCCCCAAATTCTCCTGAGCCTCCCAGCGCTCCCTTGGATTGCCCCGCCACCCACCAAGGGGTGGTACCGCCTACTTTGGAAACCACTGATCTACACACTCCACTTGCCTCACTTCCAACAGACTTCTGAAGATGCCATTAGCCAAAGATGCAGGTGAAATGCCAGGAGTGAATGCTACTCGAACATGGCCATATAGCCCGGAAAAATCACAGCGACCCCATGATTCCAGCCATGAAAGCCTTCGACAACACAATGCTCATTCATTTTGATCACGAACTCCAAAGAGCTTGGAGATTAGAAATGATGTGAGCCCAAAACCTCTGGAAGCAGCCAAGTTGTGGAAGGCGGGTTTAGGAGAGCGCCGTTTGGGTCTTTGGACTCACTTCTTGCTTGAGAGAGGAAGCGGGGAGCCTTAAAGCTTCCCGTAGGAGCGTATACATGCCAGAGATGAGGACGGCGAGCTGCTCGTCGGAGAGGCCCGTGCTCTCGGCAATCGTCCTGACCGACTCCCGGCAGTCTTTCCCTTCCAAGGCACTCACGGTGACTGTTGGGCAGGAAAAAGGGAAATATCAGAAGGCACAATGCACCGGAAAAGGCAATAGGAAATGCAATAGCAAAAGCGGAAGCTCACATTGCAAAGGGAAAGAGTCAAGCAAAGAAGCCGTGGCCGTGGGTTTGCAAAACTGTTGGCGACAACTCAACTTCTATACTATCAGTAGTATTATACCGTATATACTCGAGTATAAGCCGACCCGAGTATAAGCTGAGGCACCTAATTTTACCACAAAAATCTGGGAAAACGTATTGACTCGAGTAGAAGTTAAGAAATGCAGCAGATACTGGTCAATTTCAAAATGAAAACAGATCCCAATAAAATTATATTATTATTTTTTAAAAAATATATTTTTCATTGAAAATTTTTGTGAATGCAATAAAAGAAAAAAATTGTATTTATTGAGGCATCAGTAGGTTAAATGCTTTTGAATATTTACATAAAACTCTAATTTAAGATAAGACGGTCCAACTCTGATGAAACCATTATTCTCACCGTCTTCAATGTAAATGTTTTTACATATTCTTCTTCTAATAATAGAGTAAAATAATAAATGTAATCATAATAGGAGTAAAATAATAAATTTAACAAAGCAATAATAAATACATTAAAATAATAATAGAGTAAAATAATGTAAATATAATAATAATTTATAGAGTAACATAATAAATGTAATAAAATAATACTAATAACAGAGTAAATTAATAAATAACCTTGACTCAAGCATAAGCCGAGGAGAGCTTTTACAGCCTAAAAAGGGGTTGAAAAACGAGGTTTGTACTCGAGTATATACAGTACTTAATATATCAGTATCATTATACTGAAGGAGACCCTGGGGGAGGTGACGGCCGACAGGGAGCTCTGGCGTGGGATGGTCTGTGAGGTCACTAAGAGTCGGAAGCGACTGAATGAATGAACAACAACAAATCATTACATTACACCTGAGACAAAGCACCAAAATCAGTGTGTACAGAGCTATCGTACTGTCTATTCTCCTCTATGGGTCTGAAACATGGGTCGCCTATCGCCAACACCTACAACTCCTCAAACGCTTTCACCAGCGCTGTCTTTGCACAATCCTAAATATACACTGGACTGACTATGTGATGAATGTTGCTGTCCTTGAGCAAGCAGGGATCACCAGCATTGAGGCCATGCTATTGAGAACACAGCTGCGCTGGGCAGAGCACGTCTCTAGGATGGAGGACCACCGTCTCCCAAAGATACTACTCTATGGTGAACTCGCCACGGGCCAGCGCAAGATAGGCGCCCCCAAAAAGAGGTATAAGGACTCCCTGAAACAACATCTCAGGCCAGATTAATCACCAACAATGGTCCGCCCTGGCCTCACATCGGGAGACATGGAGACGCACTATCCACAATGCTGCGGCCTCTTTCAAGAAGACACGCCGAATGGGTCTCGAAGAGAAACGACAACGCAGAAAGAACCGCAACTTGGAAACAACATCACCCAAGGAGACTTTCTGCTGTGCTTTCTGCAACCGAACTTGCCTATCTCAGATTGGCCTTTTTAGTCATCAACGCGCTTGTAAAAAGCGTGGGGTGAGTCCTTCCTGAATCTTCGTTCGTGAAGTAATGCTGAGAGAGAGATAAATGTTTTTACTGGACAAAGCATAAAACTAGCCAGCATGTGCAATGATTTTTGAATACTTTGGGCAAAAATTGTTATTGATGCAAAGTATTTTACATAGTTGCCAATGCTAGGAAGTGGATTGCTTTACGCCCGCCTTCCCGTTACATTGCAGAGCAAACAAATGGATGTGATACATATGATAACAATAACATGTTTGTGAGAACGACTTCCTTTATTGTCATTGGGAGAGAATGACAACACAGTATCTTTCCCTTCATTATATAGAATGTATTAAAGCTTATAATGTAATATAGATATAGTAAAATTAATATAATAAAACCAAAAATACATTCTAATATATATATATATATATAGTATTAAAACCTTTAAAATAATATTATATATTATATACATATATTTATAGTAAAATTAATAGAATAAAACCAATAATAAATTCTAGTGTGTGTGTGTGTATATATATATAGTATCAAACCTTTAATCTAATATTATATACACATATATAGTAAAATTAATATCATAAAACCAGTAATACATTCTAGTATATATATAGTATTAAAACCTTTAATATTATATTATATTCATATATACAGTAAAATTAATATAATAAAACCAATAATACATTCTACTATATATATAGTATTAAAACCTTTAATCTAATATAATATTATATACATATACATATAGTAAAATTAATATACTAAAACCAGTAATACATTCTAGTATATATATAGTTTTAAAACCTTTAATATAATATAATATATATTAAAATTAATATAAAACCAATAATACATTCTAGTATATATATATATTATTAAAACCTTTAATATATTAATATAATAAACAATAATACATTCTAATATATATATAGTATTAAAACCTTTAATATTATATTATATACATAGTAAAATTAATATAATAAAACCAATAATACATTCTAGTATATATAGAAAGTATTAAAACCTTTAATATACTATATATAGTAAAATTAATATAATAAAACCAATAATACGTTCTAGTGTAAATATAAAGTATTAAATGCTTATATATATATATATAGTAAAATTAATATAATAAAACCAATAATACATTCATATATATATATATATATACTGTATATTGTATTCAAACCTTTAATATATGTATATAATGAATATATTAATACCTATAATATATATATATATATATGAATGTATTATTGGTTTTATTATATTAATTTTACTATATATATATATAAGCATTTAATACTTTATATTTACACTAGAATGTATTATTGGTTTTATTATATTAATTTTACTATATATAGTATATTAAAGGTTTTAATACTTTCTATATATACTAGAATGTATTATTGGTTTTATTATATTAATTTTACTATGTATATGTATATAATATAATATACATATACATAGTATATTGTATTCAAACCTTTAATATAATATGTATATAATGAATATATTAATACCTATTATATATATATATATATATATATATATATATATATATTCAAAGCTATGGTATATTATATATAGAATATATTCAAACCTATAATATCTTTATGTACCTATAATATAATATTGTTGATACAGGACTGTGTTGTGTATCCTCTTCTGCTCAGTGAAGGCTCAATAGAATGAATGCATTTGGAGCCCATTTGGAACTGCTCTGGCTCAATGCTATGTGTGGGATCATGGGAGTTGTTGTTTGGCAGAGAAGGATGAAGCCCTAGTGCAACTACAACTCCCAGGACCCAATAGGATGCAGCCATGGCAGTTCAAGCGGTGCAAAACTGCATTAACTCTGCAGTGCAGATGCAAAAGTGAATTTCTCTCTCTCTTTCTGTGCAGTTTGCTTACCTTTGAGGAGCTTCCGGAAGGTCTCTTTGCCCACTTCCCGCAGGCTTCTAGCCATGGCTTCCACTTCTGGGGGCAACCTGGACCCCAGGAAACTGACCCTGCTGCTGCTGTTGTGGTTTGCATTGCTTTCTATGGGGAGCCCTGCCTTCAGCAACGCCGCCATGGCAGCTTCCTGCAAAATAAAGAAATAAAGAAAAAAAAACTGCAAAGGAAATGCAAAAAAAAAAAAGCAGATCAAGAAAAAACTGCAACGAAAATGCAAAAAAAATGCAAAAATAATAAAGCCTGCTTGCAAAAATTTTTCCCAATGGCAGGGCTGCTTCTTCCGGATTCCCGGGGAACGTTCTATTGCTCTCGCGCGGCCCCTGCAGGAGAGATGAGGAAATGCATTCAAGGAAGGAACAGTGCGCAACACCTCCCCGTTGGCGCTCTTACGCTCTTCGCCTGCAGGGGGCGCTGTGGGGAAGGAGGCGGAGAGCGCGCTGGCCTTGCTCCAAGGAAGCGGAAGCGCCGTGACGCAGCTTCCTCCCTCCCTCCCTCCGGCCCGGCCGGCGCCTGTGTTCTGTCATGGCGGCCGGCTGAGGAGGGACTCCTTCTCCTCCTGTCTCCCCCCTGCCTCTCTGCTTCTGTTGGCGGCCATGTCGGCGGGCGAGGAGGCGCAGAAGTGGGCCGTGGCGGGCGAGGAGCCGCGCTTCTCCACGCCCACGCCGCCCTCGCGCCTCGGCCTGGGCCTGGGCTTGGGCCTGGCCTGCGGAGAGGAAGGCCCCGCCGGGCTGGACTTCGTCAGCGACTTCGGCTGCCACCTCTCCTCCTCTTCCTCCTCCTCCTGCCACCGCACAGACCCGCTCCGGCGCCTCCACGGGCACCGGTACGAGGCTCAGGAAAGGGCCAGGCTCCGGGGAGGAGAGCAGGCCGCGCCGGGCAGGCCTCTCCATTCCAATTGGGGCCTTGCCTCCCGGGGCTTTGGACTCCAACTCCCACCACTCCTCACAGCCCCAGGCCCTTCCCTTCCCCCCCTCAGCCGCTTAAGCAGAGAGAGACCCGCGAAAACATAAACAGAGAGCCATATGGGCCCAGCACTCCGCTTAAGGCTGCCACTTTTGGACTCTTGCTTGCTGAGGTGTTCCTGAGGCTGTTAGGAATGGTTGGAGTTGGGAATCTGCCACTTTTGGACTCTTGCCTGCCAAGGTGCCTGCTGCGGCTGAGGGGGGAAGGGGCCTGTTCCTGAGGCTCTTAGGAATGGTTGGAGTTGGGAAAACACCAGGAGGGAGGGCCCAGGTTTGCCAAAACACCACGAGGAGGGGGAGTTGGAGTACCCAAAACAGGTTTGCCTGCCACTTTTGGTCTCTTGCCTGAGGCTCTTAGGAATGGTTGGAGTTGGGAATCTGAGGTGTTCCTGAGGCTGTTAGGAATGGTGGGAGTTGGAGTACTAATGGTTGGAGTTGGGAATCCAAAACACCACGAGGGAAGGTCCAGGTTTGCCTGCCACTTTTGGACTCTTGCCTGCTGAGGTGTTCCTGAGGCTCTTAGGAATGGTTGGAGTTGGGAATCCAAAACACCACGAGGGAGGGTCCAGGTTTGCCTGCCACTTTTGGACTCTTGCCTGCTGAGGTGTTCCTGAGGCTCTTAGGAATGGTTGGAGTTGGGAATCCAAAACACCACGAGGGAGGGCCCAGGTTTGCCTGCCACTTTTGGACTCTTGCCTGCTGAGGTGTTCCTGAGGCTCTTAGGAATGGTTGGAGTTGGGAATCCAAAACACTTGGAGGGAGGGAGGACCCAGGTTTGCCTGCTACTTTTGGTCTCTTGCTTGCTGGGGTGTTCCTGAGGCTCTTAGGAATGGTGGGAGTTGGGAATCCAAAACACTTGGAGGGAGGGCCCAGGTTTGCTTGCCACTTTTGGACTCTTGCTTGCTGAGGTGTTCCTGCTTAAGCGGCTGAGGGGGGAAAGGAAGGGGCCTGAGGCTCTTAGGAATGGTTGGACTTGGGAATCCAAAACACTTGGAGAGAGGGAGGGCCCAGGTTTGCCTGCCACTTTTGGACTCTTGCCTGCTGAGGTGTTCCTGAGTCTGTTAGGAATGCCTGGAGACTACTTGGGCGCAAAAGATTATATTATATTTTATATATAGGATTATATGGGTGTTTCAGCTGTTTGGAACCCAAGTTATTACTAGTATTTATTTATTTATTATTTCAGGATTTTACCCCTGATAGTATTATCATTATCATCATTATTATGTCAATATAGGATTATATGGGTGTTTCAGCTGTTTGGGGACCAAGTTGTTGTGATTATTATCATCATCATTATATTAGCATCTTCATCATTTTAATATAGGTATATATGGGTGTTTGAACTGTTCATTAAATGCAGTAAATATTTAAAACTATGCTGAAGAGTAAAACACGCATGCAATTCATGGTATGTCTGCATATCATGAATTGTAAAAGTTCAATTAAAAGTAAAAGTCTTCTCCCCCAATATCTGTTGAAATCAAACTCTCTGTATTTGCTCCCTAAAACTGGCTGGAGCTGTGAGTCACTTTAGGGGACAGTTGAATATTTTGTAAATTAAGGTTTTCTACAAAAGTGGTCCTAACTGATCTGTGAAATACCTTGAAGCTGTTAGCCAGAGATTTAGAGATCAATGAGGGACTCTTTCACTGATCTGTTCTTCAGTTGGCTTTGTGGGAAGTGTTTTCAGGGAATGCAGATGCCTGGAGACTACTTGAGTGCTATTGATGGGCATAAAAGACTTAAGCAGATAGTTTTGAACAGCTATTCACTGTTGATGGTTGTGTGTCCCAGCTTTTAATGCCAAACAAACTAGCTGTCTTTAGGCTGAAGCCTTAGGTGCTCCCCAAGGACTGAGGTTAACAATGGCAGCCATATCCTTCTGTTTTGCAGGTGGAACTTGACCTCGTGCGGCACAAGTGTCGCAAGTTCCGAATGCAGCGAAGAACTTTTTTCTTCCGTTTCGGTCGGCGACCAAGACGATTGTTTCTCCCTGTTGGACGACCAGGAGTTGACGTCTTTTGACTTGTTCCCAGAGGGGAGCGTCTGCAGCGATGTCTCTTCCTCTATCAGCACGTATTGGGACTGGTCAGACAGTGAGTTTGAATGGCAGGTAAAAATCCTCATGTAGTTCAAATAAGGGGGAGGGTTTTGGGATGCCTTTCCAAAGATGAGCTGTTAGAGTTCACATAACGGGATTAGGTGAAAAATCCCTTTCCAGCAGCACACTTAGAGCAGTGCAGGCCTTTAATTCAAGAAAGACTGGGACATATGTATTACTTTTATACAGCAAAAATGGGGACAATCTTCAGTCATGGGTTTTCTGCTGTAGAAGAGAGTTGTTAGAAAAGTAGAAATGAAGTGATACATGAAGGGACCAACAAATAAGTGAAAAATCAACAGAAGACAAATGAGAGGCTCATAGATTAGTAAGTATTTATTTAGAATGAGTATAGGTATGTTGTAGATATAGATGTGTCAGTTTTGAGTCTCCTTGTGGAGAGAAAAAGTGGGGTATAAACAATAATAATAATAATGATTGACCTATGTACAGTATATAATGAAAGTAGTTTTTTTATACCAGTTTTAATTTTATTTTGTGTTGTATTTTACAAGTATTTTTATAAACACACAAGTGAGATTGCATACTATAATTGTTACCTTATAAATAAGCACTGGATTGGGGTTTTTTCCATTACAGTTTACCTGGAAGTGTTCCAGATTATATCTGTTATTGTTGTTAGTTTGTAACACTTCTGCATTGATCTTTCTTTCTGCCTTGAGTCGCCTTCGGGCTGACAAAGGCAGTATACAGATATGGTAAATACATAAATAAATAAATTTTCCTAGACGATCAAAATCTTGTTGTTTGTTTTGTTTTTGTTTTCTAGCATTTTAGAATCATTTTTATCAATATTCTTCTTCTTATTTGGATTTTATTTCATTTACTACATCTTATGTAAGCGTACTTTGGTACTGCGTCCTATCCCAAAGTACACTGCTGGCAGACTACCAGCTTCCTCCCCTTCTACTCTGGTGTTAGTGAATGCCCGGTCCATTAGGAACAAGACTGCCACCATCCAAGACTTTGTTTCCGAGCTAACACCTGATTTATTTTGTGTGACCTAGACCTGGCTCCAGGATGATGATGAGATCTACCTCCATGAGTCGGTCCCCCCTGGTTATGTCGTCACTCACCAGAGCAGAACTGGGAGGCGGGGTGGGGTGGGGTAGCTATGTTCTCCCGTGATATGTTATCTCTCAGGTCGGTACCTGCGCTGAATGCCCCAGGGGTTGAATCCGTTGGCCTTGTGTGGGACTCCCAGGAGAGTATAGCCTTTCTCTTAGTGTACCGAGCGCCTAGCGCACCAGCTGAAAGCCTATCCCTGCTGCTGGAGACCGTGTCGGAGTGGGCGTTGAGGTTCCCTAGGCTCATTGTCCTGGGGGACTTCAACGTCCATGCTGACACGGCCTCCTTTTCACCAGCAGCAGTAGACCTAGGGTCGACCATGGCAACACTAGGACTCTCCCTCTGTGATTCCGGACCCACACACCAGGCGGGTCACACCCTGGATCTAGTCTTCTGTGCAGGCATCCAAGTGAACCTAGCCTCTATTATAGAGGTACCATGGTCGGATCACTGTGCCCTGAGAATCCGGATAGAACTGGCTCCCCCGCCCTGCAAGGGCGCCGAACAAATTTGGGTTCGCCCAAAGAGCCTTATGGAACCTTCTAGGTTCCTGAATGCTCTAAGGCAGGGGTGCTCAGAATGGTGATCGGGATCACCAGGGTGATCTTCAGGCCTCATCCTGGTGATCTTCGGGCCCCTGACCAGGTTTTTTGCTGTTGGTCCTCTTGCAGCGTGCACCCCTGCACGCTGCAAAGAAGTCCTCCGTCGTTGCTCCTCCCCGCTCCCTGCTCGCGCGCCGCCTCCAAAAGCTGCAGAGTCCAAGAGGCAGACTGGGTCCCCTCTTTTGGATTCCTCCTCCTCCCTCCGTCCTTCTTCAGCCACTCAGAGTCGTAGGAGACCAAAGGGGGCGGGCCTGGATGACGCGATGCATGGCTGACCCCGCGCACATGTGCAGAAGCGCCCATTCTGCCTCTCGGACTTCTCGTGAGCTCTTGGAGGCAGCACGCATGCTGGTGGCATGGAAGTAGGAGCAACGACGGAGGAGAAGAAGAAGGACGCTTTGGAGTCATTTCCTTACCGCATCTCAAAGGTCGGTCTTTTTACTTTGGGGTGGGTGCTTGATTGTTCTGTGGCATGTCTCTTTGTTTATTTTTAATGTTTAAAATGGCCTTTTAGCTCAAAGCCTCTCTGCTTGCTTTGTTCCTTGAGAAATATATGTTGGGGAATATGGAAATGTGGGAGAAATGGGGTGGTTGGATGTATTTTTGCATGCCCCTTTGTTTACCTTGCTGAGTATTAAATGGCCTTGCAGTTCAAAAGCCTCTCTTCTTACTTTCTGGCTGATAATATGTGTGGTAATATGGCAGTGTGGGAGAAATGGGGTGGTTGGATGTATTTATGCATGCCCCTTTGTTTACCTTGCTGAGTATTAAATGGCCTTTGAGTTCAAAAGCCTCTCTTCTTACTTTCTGGCTGATAATATGTGTGGTAATATGGAAATGTGGGAGAAATGGGGTGGTTGGATGTATTTTTGCATGCCCCTTTGTTTACCTTGCTGAGTATTAAATGGCCTTGCAGTTCAACAGCCTCTCTTCTTACTTTCTGGCTGATAATATGTGTGGTAATAAGGCAGTGTGGGAGAAATGGGGTGGTTGGATGTATTTTTATGCTCTGTTTTATATTGTTGTTATTAAATTGAAATGTTGATGTTTTATAACTTCATTTTATGTAAACTGCCCCGAGCCTGCTGGAAGGAGCGGTACATAAAAATGAATAATAAATATAAATAAATAAATAAGAAAATAGTTATACGTTTTACATTTCTGGGTAGGTGATCTTTGGGACTTGGTTTTTTAATCAGTAGCTCCCATGCTGAAAAAGTGTGAGCACCCCTGCTCTAAGGGATCTGGCGTCTGTCAGTGCCTCCATCAATGAGTTGGTGGACGCCTGGAACATCAAACTGTCCAATGCTCTCGATGAGGTCGCCCCTAGACGCCCTCTCCGCCTCCGTAGGAATCGGGCGCCTTGGTTCACTGAGGAGTTATGTTCGATGAAGCGGGAGAAGAGACAGCTAGAGAGCGTGTGGAGGAAACTCCGTGACAGAGGTTCGAAATCAACTTATAAGCTTTTCAAAGATGCTTATGAGAAAGCCATCAAGGAAGCAAAGAAATCGTACTACGCTACCTTGATTGCGTCTGCGAGCTCACGCCCAGCACAATTGTTCAAGATAATTAGGTCTCTGACGATGGTCCCTACCATCCCAAACGGTGATAATCAGGTCCTCACTACCGAGGCTTTTCAGAGCTATTTTGCAGACAAGATCTCGGCCCTCCGCCGGGACCTTCCGGCCACGATTGATACAGTTAGTGAACTTGAGACTCCGTGACCTCTTGCCGGGCCCACCTTCGACCGGTTCACGCCACTGGACACAGAAGCTGTCGATAAGATTATTGCTGCAGCTCACCTGTCCACCTGTTCCCTTGATCCGTGCCCCTCCTGGCTGGTGAAAGCCAGCCTGGAGGGATTGCGAGACCCTCTGTTGCATATAATTAATACTTCCCTAGCCCAGGGAGTATTTCCAGAGGGTTTAAAAGAGGCGGTGGTCTCTCCATTGTTGAAGAAGCCGGGATTAGATCCAACGGTCCCCTCCAACTACCGCCCGGTTTCGAATTTATCGTTCCTGGTCAAGGTAATTGAGAAGGCAGCAATGGAGCAGTTGCAGTCCTTCCTAGATGACGCAGCTTGGCTAGACCCCTTCCAGTCCGGCTTCCGTCCGGGGCATGAGACGGAGACGGTCCTGGTCTCCATCTCGGATGAGTTGCGCTGCCAGCTGGATCAGGGCGGATCAGCGCTGCTCGTGTTATTGGACCTCACAGCGGCGTTTGATACAGTCGATTATGATCTATTGACTCACTGCCTTGCCAGGGCCGGAGTTAGGGGGACAGCCCTTAATTGGGTGACCTCCTTCCTCCGGAACCGGCTACAACGAGTGAGGAGGCGCAAGGCTGTCTCCGGGGGTTCCCCGCTTCTTTGCGGGGTTCCTCAGGGGGCTATTCTCTCCCCCCTCTTATTTAACATCTATATGCGACCACTTGCCCAGCTGGTGCGTAGTTTTGGGCTGGTGTGCCATCAGTACACTGATGACACCCAGCTTATCTTGAAGATGGAGGGCAGCCTCGAATCCGTACCTGATAATTTCCATCGTTGCCTTGAGGCCGTCACTGGATGGCTGCGAGCCAGTAGGTTGAAGGTGAATCCGGCAAAGACGGAGATCCTGTGGCTGGGTCCTCTGGGCTGTAGGGATGTTCAGCTTCCAACCCTGGACGGCGTGACATTATGTCCGTCGCCCTCTGTTAAGAGCTTAGGAGTAACCTTGGACCCCTGTTGTCAATGGAAGCCCACGTCTCCAGCGTCAGCAGGGTAGCATTTTTCCATCTTCGCCAGGCGAGGAAGCTGGCCTATTTGTCCCGGCGCGACTTAGCCACAGTGATCCAAGTCACGGTCATCTCGAGGCTGGACTACTGTAATACACTTTACATTGGCCTTCCTCTGTCGGTAATCCGGAGACTCAAGCTGGTGCAGAACGCTGCAGCGTGACTCCTGGCGGGGGTCCCGATTGGCCACCACATCACGCCAATCCTGCGTGAACTGCACTGGCTCCCAATTGAATGCCGGATTGCCTTCAAAGTGTTAGTCCTTACTTTTAAGGCCTTACATGGTCTGGGGCCAGTGTACCTGCGGGATCGCCTTGTCCCATATCATCCCACCAGATCACTGCACTCCGAAGAGCTAAACCTCCTGGTCATCCCAAATGTGAGGACCTACCATCTGTCCGCAACCCGCCGCCGGGCTTTCTCTGTTGCAGCCCCTACCATGTGGAACGCACTGCCCGCCGGCATCCGTGCCACCCAGGGCCTCCTCCCGTTCAGGAGAGCAGTTAAGACATTGCTGTTCCAACAAGCCTTCGGAGTTAGCTAAACTGTAGCTCGCACCGCCTAGCTGTCAGCCCACTGTGACTCCATTTGTTGTTTCAACTGTTCTAATTGTAATTCCATCTTAATGGTATTACTGTGGCTTATGAGTTATCTGACAATTGTATTTTACGAACTGTTGTAAGTCGCTCCGAGCCGTTTTTGGGGCGACAGACAAATGAAATAAATAAATAAAATATCAAATTCTGTGATCTTAAATTCATTTCAGAAATATTAGGATTTGAATTAATTTTATTATTATGTGTGTGTGTTTTAATTGCTCAATGCTAGAGAAGATATAGAATCAGCGACAGCTTAGTAAACCAGCACCTATGTAAATCCCATTAGTTCTGCTTTAATTAGAATTAGATTTCATCTTTTGATTCGTATCCCCCAGTGCCTTGGTGAGATGCTCTATACTGAAATCTGACTCCTTTTCTTTTTTGCCGTTATCAGTTGCCTGGCAGTGATATTGCAAGTGGAAGTGACGTGCTTTCGGACATCATACCCAGCATCCCAAGTTCTCCTTGCCTGCTTCCAAAAAAGAAAAACAAACACAGGAATCTTGATGAGCTCCCATGGAGTGCAATGACTAACGATGAACAGGTAAAACTTTGCAGGTGCAGGATATGGGAGCCTGCATCCTTACAAGCCTTCATCCATATCTCTTTCTAGGAAACATTTACTCTAGATCAGTGTTTCCCAACCAGTGTGCCGGGGCACACTAGTGTGCCGTGAGCGATCATCAGGTGTGCCGTGGGAAATTGGAACCTCCAGGAAAGGGGGGGGGGGGGAGTCTAGTATGTTGAAGTAAAAAACCCTAAGAAACCTACCTCGATAAAGCCACAAAATTACAAACACCCCCCCCACCCCACCCGTTGTCTACTTGGTCTCTCCCTCTCCATGCATTGGGAAGGCCTGCCTCCCTTTCTCCAAGTAGAGACCTCCTCTTGCCTCCTGGGGGTTCTGTGTGGGAAGTTTGGCCCAGTTCTTTCATTGGTGGGGTTCAGAATGCTCTTTGATTGTAGGGGAACTATAAATCCCAGCAACTACAACTCCCAAATGACAAGGTCTATTTCCCTGAACTCCATCTGCGTTCATATTTGGGCATATTGAGTATTCATGCCAAGTTTGGTCCTGATCCAACATTGTTTCAGTCCACAGTGCTCTCTGGATATAGGTGAACTACAACTCCAAAACTCAAGGTCAATGCCCACCAAACTCTTATAGCATTTTCTCTTGGTTATGGGAGTTCTGTTGTCACGATCACGGACTTACCGGCCCCTTAATCACACACACAGAGACGTACTGAAGGCTAACTACTTTATTGAGTAAATACAGTTCAAAGATAATGTCCAATAATGATGAAAAAGCAATCCAAAAGGTAGAAGTATCAATGTCCAAAAGAACGTAGCAATAGGCCAAAAGCTTAGCAAGGCACCACAATGCTGTGGCCAGGAACAAGACAGGGCTTCCCAAAGCTTTGGGACAGGAACAAGGGCAAGGCTTGATGACCACTAGCTAGCCAGCTCGTGGTCCCCAACTCCGTCTCACGCCTATCCAGTAGCGACGTGGCCGGAGAACTGAGGATGCGATCCCACGGATCCTATACTTAATCCTTCGGACGAGGCCCCCGACGCTCTAGGCTTCTTCGTCTCCAATCTCTGCTCACGGACCTCGGTCGGTCTAGGACCCTAGACCAAGCCCTCCTAGTAGACTCAATGTCCCGTCTCCTATCGAAAGTTCGACCTTGCCTCTCAGCAGCTGTGTCGCTATCTTCCTGAGAACTTTCCTCCCTAGCACTTTCCCACTCGGCTTCGTCCATGTTTTCACTTTCAAGCTCTTGGGAATTCCTCCCCCCGGGGTGTTCATAACTCCCTTCGCTGCTTCCCATCTCCACCTGGTGATCGGAATCTATGCTAGGCCCAAACATCATCTCATCCCATGCCAAGCTCTCTGCAGGCGAGCGAGGCCCATCCGAAGGGCCCTGTGCTTCACCCCAGTCATCTAGCTCATCCTCCGAATCCACCTCTGCTGCTGCAGGCCCTAATGCTAATGGAACCCCAGGACCCATTCCCTGCCCTCCAGGCACAAACGAGAACTGCTGTGCTACATCTGTGTGGAAAGCTTGTGTCTTTCTGCCATTCCTGGAAAAACAGTACTGGACTAGTATAAAGCACTATAATAAACACACTGAGTACAAGACTAAATGTGTCTATTCATTTAGATAGACTTGTACTCAGTGTGCTTATTATATTATTTCTGCCATTCCTGCCAGGATATCTATGTTGAGTTCATCGAAACAGGTCCAGGTTTCATACTGACTGTATAAATACATTTTAAAAACATATTAACTATATGTATTACTGTGTTAGAGCAGTGTTTCCCAACCTTTTTTGAGCCACGGCACACTTTTTACATTTGCAAAATCCTTTTTACATTTGCAAAAGTTTGTGTCTTTCTGCCATTCCTGTCAGGATATCTATGTTGAGTTCATTGAAACAGGCCCAGGTTTCACACTGAGTGTATAAATACATTTAAAAACATATTAACTATATGTATTACTGTGTTAGAGTGTCATTTTGTGTCATTTTGGTTGGTGGTGTGCCCCAGGATTTTGTAAATGCAAAAAGTGTGCTGCGGCTCAAAAAAGGTTGGGAAACACTGCTCTAGATCATCATCTGCCAATCAGGGCAAGTAACAAGAATTATGGCCAACCATAACATACTAGAAAATTATGAAGAGAATGGAGTCAAGTGAGCTTCCTGAAGCAAAAAATTGCCCCAGTTTAGATGCTTTCTCATTTCTCTTTTGTTAGAACCTCCTCTACAGTTAGATGGGATTTTTTTCCTTTTTAACTGCGGATTCCTAAAAAGGAAGTTAAATACAGTATCTCTTTTTTTTGAATTTCTTATGATGGCATTCAAGGCATCTTACATTGAGAAAGGACTAAAATAATTTACACCCGCTTCTTAATCAAATGTGTCAATATATATAAAATAGAAAACGTTACTTTTTAATTTCTGTGTTTATATGCATGTTTTTTTATATACATAGAGAAACAGTGTATAGCTAACCAATGGCCTATATACTATATGCAATACTAACTAACCTTTTTCTTTTAGGTTGAATATATTGAGTATCTGAGTCGTAAAGTCAGCACAGAGATGGGGCTTCGAGAGCAGCTGGACATTATTAAAATCATTGACCCCACTGCTCAGATTTCTCCTACGGACAATGAGTTTATTATCGAACTCAATTGCCTGACTGATGAAAAACTGAAACAGGTAGATTAAACTTTAGATGTATTTTTAAAATCAAATGTTGGTTTTCTTGATGTGTAATAGTCCTTAATGCGCCTATAAATACATTGTTATTCCAAGATACTGCAAAGTAGTCTTGGTTTCTTTAATAGTTTCATAGGGCAATGTCTGGGAGATTGAAGTGCAAGCTAGAGTTGAGCACATGATTTGGTCTAATATTTTAAAGCAGTAACTTTATTAAAACAACCAATTAGAACTCTAATAATAATGAGTAACAAATTTTGAAATAAAATTCTGTTCCTGATTTGAAAGTTTAATGTCCTGTTTAATTGTGCAGTACTTACTTTGAAATGTCATTGTTTTTATTGTTGACTAGCTTTGGGACCCGGCAGTGCCCGGGTTATTTGAAATGGGCTGAGGCCTAGGAAGCCTTACTGTCCATTCAGGCTGAGGCCTAGGAAGCCTTACTGTCCATTCAGGCTGAGGCCTAGGAAGCCTTACTGTCAATTCAGGCGGAGGCCTAGGAAGCCATACTGTCCATTCAGGCGGAGGCGTAGGAACCCTTATTTAGGCTGAAGCCTAGGAAGCCTTACTGTCAATGTAGGCTGAGGCCTAGGAAGCCTTACTGTCAATGCAGGCGGAGGCCTAGGAAGCCATACTGTCCATTCAGGCGGAGGCGTAGGAACCCTTACTGTCAATTTAGGCTGAAGCCTAGGAAGCCTTACTGTCAATGCAGGCTGAGGCCTAGGAAGCCTTACTGTCAATGCAGGCGGAGGCCTAGGAAGCCATACTGTCCATTCAGGCGGAGGCGTAGGAACCCTTACTGTCAATTTAGGCTGAAGCCTAGGAAGCCTTACTGTCAATGCAGGCTGAGGCCTAGGAAGCCTTACTGTCAATGTAGGCTGAGGCCTAGGAAGCCGTACTGTCAATGCAGGCTGAGGCCTAGGAAACCTTACTGTCAATGCAGGCTGAGGCCTAGGAAGCCGTACTGTCAATTCAGGCTGAGGCCTAGGAAGCCGTACTGTCAATGCAGGCTGAGGCCTAGGAAGCCTTACTGTCAATTCAGGCTGAGGCCTGTTGGGAAAAGTGGTGTTTTCACCTTTGGCTGGAAGGATGTATGTCTATTTTTGGGCCTAGGTTGTAATGCTAGTAGCGCTCTCAGTTCATCAGGAAACCCTCTCTCTGTAGTGAAATCCTATTAGGAAATGAACATTCCATTTCCAGCGGAAAAACTGTCTGGTGCCTTAGTGTTGGAGTTTTGTGGCTGGCCAATGAGAGTTCTTTATGCAAATAATCCCACATTGGCGACCAATCAAAAAGCTGCCACATATTCCTCCCGTCCTCCGCACCTCCCGCCGCAAACATTGACTTT
Organism: Anolis apletophallus; assembly: GCA_030556195.1. NCBI lineage: Eukaryota > Metazoa > Chordata > Lepidosauria > Squamata > Anolidae > Anolis > Anolis apletophallus. The sequence continues at coordinate 19,443,797 of JARBWK010000016.1, read as the reverse complement.
TATTATATACTGTACATAGATTTTACTGTTACTGAATTGTACCAGAGTTGTAAGCTGCCTTGAGTCCCCTGAAGGGGAGAAAGGTGAGGTATAAATGAAGAAAATAAATAAATACTTAATAAATAAATAAATAAAATCATTCTTCTACAGAAACTTCCTTTTTTGTGGTTGCCACAAACTATGGTGAATTGGTTGAGACTTTATGAGATATTTACATTGGAAAACTATCACAAAACATGCTTTGGCAGGATGTCCCTTCCACAAGAAGAAAGTTTTTGCAATTTTAATCAACTTTCCCCATGTTTTAATGATAGAACTAATTAGTAAATGACATTTGAAACCCAGGAACAAACATCATAAGAACATAAGAACATAAGAAGAGCCATGCTGAATCGGACCTCAGCCCATCTAGTCCAGCATTCTGTATCACACAGTGGCCCACCAGTTGTACACGGGATCTCGAGCAGAAGGGGAGGGCAAAACCCTGACCTGCTCCCGACCCCCCACAACCAGTACCCAGGGACATCCTGCCTACCTCAACCAACTCCGAGGTGGCACTTGAATGTCCTTTTCAGTAACTACCGATACACTTGGTAGTTACTACAACATCGTGCTACATCATCAGACTTGATGTTTAGGGGAGTTTATTTCATAAGTGTTTTTTTTGCAGATAGAAGTTAGATTTGGGAACATATTACAGTGAAATTCTCCAGTTTTCTGGGGTTTTTTTGGGAACCAATTAAAGCACATATTGAAGGGAATCCCATGTAAAGTATGCTACAGATTCGATTTTCCAGAAACCATTATCCCGACTTTCAAGCTTTTGATGTTGCTCTTCTTCCACTCCGTCTGCTGTTGCTCAGGTCCGGAATTACATCAAGGAGCATGGCCCTCGGCAGCGGTCAGCGCGGGAGAACTGGAAGCGGAGCGGCTACAGCTGCGGGAGCGCCAGCGGTGTCAGCGGTGCCAGTGCCAGCAGCAGCAGTGCCAGCATGGTCAGCTCCGCCAGCAGCAGCGGTGGCTCCAGCGCGGGCCACTCGGGCTCCAACTCCAGCGCCAACATGAGCCGGGCCCACAGCGACAGCAACCTCTCCACCAGCGCCGCCGAACGCATCCGGGATTCAAAAGTAAATGCTTTGCTCCCTGTGATCATAAGCATGCACATCTCACTGGGGTTGATTTTAATTGTCTTTTAAAGCTCCAAATCAGCATTCCTTCAGTTTAATAATAATAATAATAATTTTATTTTATTTCTTACCCACCTCTCCTCAGGGTTCAAAGTGGGTCACAGCACAGTCCAAACAAAAGTGTTGCGAAAATTGTATAAACACACATATTGAAATGCAGTTCTAGAAAAGATACACATTAAAGCATATTTCTACATAATAATAGTAATAATAATTTTATTTCTTACCTGCCTCTCCTCGAGATGGGTCGCAGCACAGTCAAAACACACAAACATTGCAGAAATTCTATAAACACAAATATTAAAATGTAGTTCTGTAAAGGATACATATTAAAATGTATTTCTATAAAATACATATTAAATACTCAGGTCAAAGATTAAAACACAACGGTTTATAAGCTCTGTAGGTTTGTTCTTAAGTTGAATTGGTATGTAAGTTGGAACAGGAACATTTCTTAAGAGCAACTCCAGCCAAATCTATATTTATTCAAAGATATTTAATTCTGTCTTAATGTTTAGATATTTGTAGGTTTTAAATTGTACTGAAATGTTTTTAATGTATACCACTTTGGGCCTCCTCGTGGAGAGAAAAAAGTGAGGTATAATAATAATTTTCTATATTATTCCCTGTTCTTGTCTTTTCCTCCAGCTCTTCTTCATTAGACATTAGACATTCATCTTGATCATTCTTATTTAGAATATTTTAAAAACTCTTTTCACTCTTATCAAATGTGAATTATTGCCTAAATATAATGTAAAGGTTTCGTTTAATATTGTGCAGATAGTGTTTATCACTATCATTCTTTCTCATGCGATTGATCCAAATCTACTTAAGGGGTACCAACCCCTCTATTATCCGGAGATTCTTAAGTGAGGGGTTAATAAGTATTACGAAGTGTATGTGTGTGTGTATATATATATATATGTGTGTGTGCGCGCGCATATGTGCGTATCTCGGCATATATATAAGATTCTAAGGCTCATTACTTTTTACAAGTGCGTTGAATGAAGATTCTAAGGAAGGACTCATCCCAAGTCTCCTTGGGTGATGTTGTTTCCAAGATGCAGTTCTTTCAGCGTTGTCGTTTCTCTTCGAGATCCGTTTGGCGTGTCTTCTCGAAAGAGGCCGCAGCATTGTGGATAGTGCATCTCCATGCCTCCCGATGTGAGGCCAGGGTGGACCATTGTTGGTGATCAATCTGGCCGAGCCTGAGATGTTGTTTCAGGGAGTCCTATATCTCTTTTTTGGGGGCGCCTCTCTTGCGCTGACCCGTGGCGAGTTCACCATAGAGTAGTATCTTTAGGAGGCGGTGGTCCTCCATCCTACAGATGTGCCCTGCCCAGCGCAGCTGTGTTTTCAATAGCATGGCCTTAATGCTGGTGATCCCTGCTTGCTCAAGGACAGCAACATTCGTCACATAGTCCAGTGTGTGTGTGTGTGTGTGTGTGTGTATATATATGTGGTAATAGTATTTTTACACAACAAGTTATGAAGTCTCACTCTTCTTGAAATTTATGTTTCTGTGTTTATTTGTTATTGGTTTATGTTAACTGACATTGTCATTGTTTTACAAACGTCTATGTGTTTTACTGTATTTTGTGTGTTCCATTGCACTACTACATGCTTTTGTAAGCCACCGAGTCCCTTTTGGGAGATGATGATGGGATATAAATAAAGTTATTATTATTATTATTACTACTACTATTAGTTTTAAAGCTGGTCCTGGTCTCCATCACAGACCAACTCCGCTGCCAGCTTGACCAAGGCGGGTCTGCGCTGCTCGTGTTATTGAACCTCACGGCAGCGTTTGACACGGTCGACCACAATCTTTTGATCCACCGCCTGGCCATGGCTGGAGTGAGGGGGACAGCTCTTAAATGGCTGACCTCCTTTCTCCACCAGCGGTCTCAGCATGTGAGGAGGGGTCTCCGAGGGCTCCCCATTAGTTTGTGGAGTCCCACAGGGGGCCATTCTTTCCCCTCTATTATTTAACATCTACATGCAGCCGCTTGCACAGCTGGTGCGGAGTTATGGGCTTGAGTGTCATCAGTACACTGATAACACCCAGCTCATTCTGAGGGTGGAGGACAGGTCTGGACCCGTCCCCGATAATTTCCAGCGCTGCCTCGAAGCCGTTACTGGATGGCTGCGAGCCAGTAGGTTGAGGGTGAATCCGGCGAAGACGGAGATCTTGTGGCCGGGTCGTCCAGGCAGTGGGGATGTCCAGCTTCCGACCCTGGACGGTGCGGCGTTATGCCCATCGTCTTCCGTGAAGAGCCTGGGGGTCCACTTGGACTCCCAGCTGACCATGGAGACCCAGGTCTCTGTGGCCAGCAAGATCGCCTTCTTTCATCTCCGACAGGCAAGGAGGCTGGCCCCCTACCTGTCCCGGTCCGACCTGGCCACGGTGATCCAAGCCACGGTCATCTCGAGGCTAGATTACTGTAACGCTCTCTACGTTGGCCTTCCTTTGTCGGTGATCCGGAAGCTCAAGCTGGTGCAAAACACCGCCGCCCGGCTCCTGTCTGGCTCCCCAGCAGGGTGCCATATAACACCTGTTTTGCAGGATCTGCACTGGCTGCCTACTGAGCACCGGATCACCTTCAAAGTGTTGGTTCTTACCTTTAAGGCCTTACACGGCCTGGGGCCAGCGTATCTGAGGGACCGTCTCACCCCATATTACCCTACGAGATCACTTCGCTCGGAGGATTCCAACCTGCTAACCGTCCCCTCAGTTAAAGTGGCCAAAAAAACTGCCACCCGCCGAAGGGCCTTCTCGGTCATAGCGCCGATATTGTGGAATGCCCTCCCAGCAGCTGCACAAGCAGTCCCAGACTTATTCCCGTTTAGGCGGGCATGTAAGACCCACCTCTTCCGGCTGGCTTTTCAGTTATAGGCCCACTGGGTCCCCCAAGCCACGCCAATATTGTTCGACCACTGTAACTACTCCAACTGTGTTTTAATGATGTTTTATTGTGTATTTTTATTCTGTATTTTATATTGCATTTTAAAGTGTCTTTGCCCATTGTATGTTGTTCTGCTTTCTGGCTGTAAGCCGCCCCGAGCCTATTTGGGAGTGGCGGCATAAAAGCCGAGTAAATAAATAAATAAATAAATAAAATAAAAGCTGAAGTTAGTTTTGACTATTTTGGCTGTTTTGCGGATTCTGACGCTCGTCTAAAGTCTATCAATTTCCTTTTTATTTCGACAGAAACGCTCTAAGCAACGCAAGCTCCAACAAAAGGCTTTGCGGAAGAGGCAGCTGAAGGAGCAGCGGCAGGCCCGGAAGGAGCAGCTGAGCGGCTTGTTCCTCAACGAGGAAGTCCTTTCTCTCAAAGTGACTGAGGAGGACCATGAAGGAGACGTGGACGTTTTGATGTGAGAGGAAGTCCGCGGATAGTCTTTGTCGGCGTTCTTTCTAAGCCTTAAAACCTATTCATATTTTTTATGTATGTACGTATATATACGTACGTACACCTATTCCACACTTTCAGTTGGAGTTCGGACTTGCTGTTGCGTATCTCCTACATCGCTCGGGTTTTTTTTGGGTTAATGTTGAAAAGAATGGCTTATTTTCCCCCAGTGAGAAAAGAGTTCGAGAGGATATTCTTTTTGGAAATATATCTAGGCTAATCTATTTTGCTTTCAAATATTTGGATATTCTGTTTATAAAGCTCCATTCTGGGAACATTGTAGAACGGATGTGTTTCTTGGATCACAAGGTCTTTGCTGTCTGGCCTCCAACTCATTTAGGACTGTTTGCAGGAATCACTAATATCCTTTCTCATTTGCTGTTGGGAATATATTATCCAAGCATTGTGCTGTATGGAAAGCCCTTTTGAGGTGTCCGGTAGCCATCTAACGAATGCATGACTTAGGAAATGTCAGCAAAATTCCAATATCTGCAACGCATGGTGACCTGTGAGGGTCTGTTGTCAAACCAGCACTTTTCTCCTTGTTAGGAAGTGGAAAAACTATTTGAGAGTATTGGTCAGTGCTGAGCCTGGAGGGAAGGTCGTTGCATTATAATGTGCCACCCTGATTTAGGATGATAAAGGAATGGTGACAGCATGCCTAGTATTAAAAAATCCACATTTTCCTCCCTGTGTGTATATCTTCTTGTGTTAACCTCTTTCCCGTAGTTTCATGGTGCCTTAACATTATTTGAGACATTTAAATGGTGAGAAAAAAAGGAAAAGAAAGCAGATCCTTCACAAAATGCTTATTATATTAACCCATTCGTCTTTTGGAAAAGGAAAAAAAACCTACAACTAGCTGCCGTCTTATTAGTTCAAGTTATGATTAAATACAACATAAAATATACCATTAAAATCCTATATAAATAATTAAAATGCTATAGATGTCAGTGACGAGATGCGCCCTTAAAATACTACGTAAGATACTGCATGGGCTAGCACCTGCATAGCTAAAAACCAGGTAAAACCAAGTAAATTCAGCATTTTAAAAACTTAAGCAGGGAATACCTTGGATATAGTTAAATGCATCCCGGGCACAGTCGACAGCAATATCAGAAATTAGTCTTGTCCGCATTTTCTGTGCTGCCAGGGCAAAAAGAGACACCTTGGGAGTAACCACGGGGTTAGGATCAGCCAAGGGGTAGCCAGTCTTTTCGGACACTATTGGTTTGGAGGAGATGAAGAAGATGCCTCAAGATTTTAGTTATTGACTCCGAATGCAGAGGGCAGGAAAACAATTCTTTGTATTTATAAGAGCATCATCCTGACATAAAAAAATAAAATGATTTTTTGGGTTGTTTATTATTATTTTTCTACATGACGATCAAAGAAAATCTGTAAAGTTTTCCAGAAAATAATATCTCTATCGTAAAATTGTGTATGTGTGTATATGAGAATGTAAAATCCTTATAAAGCCTGGTGAACAGTAGTTGTAGAAAATCTTAGAGCGCGTTATTTCGTATTAACAACAACAAAAAGTCTATTTACTCATATCTTCTTCCCTTTGGGAGGAGCAGTAGTTGGCACATTTGCCCCTTGAAATATCCGCTTACCCCGTTAATGGCCTTATGGCTGTCACTTCAACACGACTTTGGAAGCATTGGTTGCATTCTTTGCTGTACTTTGCACAAAATTTTGGACAAAATTCCCAGAAGCAGGCCGTAAACGTGACTTGAGTTTTAGTCATTGTATTTGCCTGGAACACATGACGCAGAAAGAAGAGAAATGTGTGTTTCAAATAGGTTTTGTGGCATAGTTGAGAATCACTTCGTAACAGCCAATGTTACTGGTGTCGTAAAGATGAAATATTTCGTAACCAAAGCAAAATAGGAGAATATAATTCAGATGGTCTAAAAAAAAAGATATAGATATATATATATTAAATCTGGACTGTTTTTCCAGAATTTCTGCTAAAGAAATGTATGCTTAAATGCAATTGTAAATTCAATTGTTTACTGTACATTCTGTATCTACTTGCTATAATGTTAATAGAATATCCCCCTTTTTTCTTTTGATGTTGTGAAGGATTTAACACATTGTTATAAAATACTGGCAAACGTCTTACTCCCCCCCCCCCCCCAAAGCTCTAATTGTATTTGAAGATAGTCACACAAATATGGTAGTTTGGGATGGCATTAAAAACAAGGCAAACCTAATGCAATTGGTTGTGTGCGGTGTCATGTTTGGAAAGGATCTTGCAAAGTGGATTAAGGTGGTTGGTGTGTGTTGTGCATTGCTGAGTCATTTATCTATTTATTTATTTACTGTCTCTCTATTCCGCCCTTCTCACCCCAAAGGGGACTCGGGGTGGCTCATAGAACACATAAATGGCAAACATTCAGTGCTGTTAGACAGGACAGGCAACTGAAAGAGGAATATGTCAGCATTTCCCCCCAACTTTAGCCATCCTGGAGGTTGTGCTTGATTCTGGCCACAGGGCGGTGCTGTTGCTCCATCCTCTATGACAGTGCTGTCCAACATCTTCCGGACCGGGGGCCGGATGTTTGGTCACTGATGACCTGGGGGGCCGCTCGGCCCCGGCCACGCCCCCGGCAGCAGCTGAAGGCGTCACCCAGGGAGGCGATCCAGGCGAAAACTCTCCCGCAAGCCGGGTTCTCGCTTCCCCCGCGAGCCATCCAAGCTTGCAGGAGGGGTTTCGCCCGGTCTCGCCTCCTCTGGTCAGAGGGAGGCGTGGCTGGGCAGCAGCTCTCTCGCAGGCCTGGATGGCTCGTGGGGGAAGCGAGAACCAGGCGCCGCTTCCCCCACGAGCCATCCAAGCCTGCGAGAGAGCTGTCGCCCAGATCTCGCCTCCTCTGGTCAGGGGAAAGGAGGGAGGGAGGAAGGCGTCCTGGCAGGGAGAAGGCAGCGAACGCTGCCTCTTCCCTGCCAGGCCCCTCCGTCCTTCCTTTCCTCCGGAGGCGGCGTCCTAAACGGAACGCCGCTTCCAGGGTGAAAGGAGGGGAGGAGGGAGGCGTCCTGGCAGGGAGAAGGCAGCGGATCGCTGCCTCTTCCCTGCCAGGCCCTTCCTTCCTTCCTTTCCTCCCGGAGGCGGCGTCCCGAACGGAACACCGCTTCAAGGGTGAAAGGAGGGAGGGAGGGAGGGAGGCGTCCTGGCAGGGAGACGGCAGCGGATCGCTGCCTCTTCCCTGCCAGGACCCTCCGTCCTTCCTTTCCTCCCGGCGGCAGCGTCCCAAACGGGAGGCATTGGAAGGGCGGGGATGCCCCACTTTCGCCGCCTTCAGCTGCTGCCAGGGTGCCTTGGAAGGGAGGGAGGAGCCACGGGGCATCCCTTCTCCCTTCCAAGGCATCGGCGCGCGCCGAGAGAGGGACAAGGCGACGGTACAGGGAGAGGGGCTAGCTCTCTTCCTCCTGCCTGTATCGCCTCCGTCTCCTTCTCTCAGCGGCGCCGCTGCAATCTGCCTCGCAATGGCGCCGAGAGAGGAGAAGGGGCGATACAGGCAGGAGGAAGAGAGCTAGCTGCTCCTCCTGCCTGTATCGCCCCTCGTTCCTCTCTCGGGCGGCCGATGCAATGCAGTTTGCATTAGCGCCGCCGAGAGAGAGAGAAGGGGGTGGTGTAGGGAGGAGGAAGAGAGCTGGCTCCTCCTCCCTGTACCGCCTCTTTCTCCCCTCTCGGCGGCGCCAATGCAAACTGCATTGCATCGGTGCCGCCGAGAGAGGGACGGAGGGGGCAATACAGGCAGGGAGGAGGAGCCAGCTCTCTTCCTCCTCCCTGTCCCGCCTCCTCCTCCCCCCGGCCGCCTTTTTTTTTTTCAAAATTTTGAAATTTTTTTGGGGGAAAAAATCTTGCTGGGGGTGGCGGGGGTAGCGGGGGCCGTGTCCAACAGGCTGGGGGGCCGGATCCGGCTCGTGGGCCGCCTGTTGGACAGCCCCGCTCTATGACAAAGAGCCCTTGATCAGAGACTTCCACCTCTCTTTGATCACTGCATTTTCTGGTATTTTCTTTTTATGGTGCCATAAAATACCTCCCTGCTTTCAGTGGTGCCTAATTTCTCTACTCACAGCTGTTTTTGAATGGCTTAGGTGGACAGTGAGCTGGACTGAAGGTTGGGTGCTCATCCCAATCCGGGCTTTGAACTGCCAGCCTTTCAGTTGATGTGATCTATTGTTGCTGGAGATTAATTAGCTGTGCTGAAGCTTGGCCGCCTATTTATATACTGAGCGGTACCTATTTATCTACTCACATTGCTAGGTAGGCAGAAACTGGACTAAAGGCCAGGAGCTCACCCTGACTTGGGCTTTGAACTGCCAACCTTTCAATTGGTGTGATCTATTGTTGCTGGAAATTAACTAGCTGTGCTGAAGCTCGGCCACTTATTTATGTACTGAGTGGTACCTATTTATCTACTCACATTGCTGTTTCCGAAATTGCTAGGTAGGCAGAAGCTGGACTAAAGGCCAGGAGCTCACCCTGGTCTTTGAACTGTCAACCTTTTGGCTAGCAAGACTTACTGCAGCTGGCGGTTAACCTGTTGTCTTAAAGCCCAGCCCGAATTAGATAAGCGGATCCCCAAATCCTTGTTTTCCACTGTCTAAAATTGAGACTGATGCTTTGCCAGAGAGAGAATGGAAGAGAGAAAAGTACATGGACAAAAGGTTTGAAATGCCACAAAACAGTGAAGTTTCTGGAGTAGAACAACTACTTTCAAGGTCAAGACTGCACAATTAAACAGGAATTAAATAGAGATTTATTTGCTTCCTTTGAAAAAGAATGGATTTGCCAGAACAGGAGGGGAAGGAGGGATGTTTTGTGCAGCCCCCTCTAATGCCTTCAAGCCGATCCATTCGTTGACTGATAAAGCTATTTGCTGACTGATAAAGCCGGTAATTTATGGCGCTGAATGGGGCATCGTTGCGTGTATTAAAATCCAGAAATATACCCGTCTGCCTGGAAAACAAGCGCTAATGCAATCCTGGATAACACTGGGATACGCTGATCTGTTTGCACAACAGCCTCTCCGATGAAAAGTGCCAAAATGTGTCCTAGGAGGTCATCACTTGAGCTTAATGGCACACCGATTTCCGTCCGGTTCTGACGTCGGAGGCCAATGACAACAGAACAAATGCATTAGCCCTTCAACGCGGAGCTCCGACCTGGAGCTTAGGAACATCGATGTCTGATTAATCATTTTACTTAATGACTCCAACGTGATCGCAGTGCCACAAAAATGCACTGTTTGCTTGGTGGCATTAAGACCATTTATCATCTGGGAGAAGGGTCGAAAAATGTTCTGTTCCTGGTTTGAAAGTGTTGTTTCCTGTTTCATTGTGCCGTCCTCGTCTTGAAAGTAGTTGTTCTACTCCAGAAACTTTGTTTTTGAGGCTGCCACAAACCAGGTTGAATTGGTTGGGACTCAATGGGATATTAATTGGAAAACTATTGCAAAATGTGCTGTAGCAGAATGGCCCTCCCTCAAAGACAGAAGTTTTGACAGTTTAGTAAACTTTCCCCATGCTTTTACTATAAGAAACTAGTTTGGGGACCCGGCGGTGCCCCGGTTATTTGAGGAAGGCATTGTGTGCCAAGGTTGGTTCCTATTAGATGTGTATGTGGCTTGCAGTGGTCTCAGGAACTTAGTGAAGGTACTGCAAGTCCCATTGGCCATGGTCCATCCCCCTCCAAACAGCACCAGGATGTAGAGTGGGTCATGGGGGCTGCGTGTGTCACATTTGGTCTTGATCATTCTTTGGATGAGGGTTGCAGCAGTCTCGGAAGGTGAGTGAAGAAGGTATTTCAAGTCCCATCATCTGTGGTCCATCCTCCTTGAAACAGCATCAGGGTGTAGAGTGGGTCAAGGGGACTCTGTGTGCTAATTTTGGTCTGTAGTGGTCATTGGGTGAGGGTCGTGTTGTGAAGTGGGCCATTGGGCCCCTGTGTGGCAAGTTTGGTCCTGATCCGTCACTGCTGTGGGCCGCAGTGTCTGACTGCCTGAGACCTTTACTTTTCCCTCTGCATCACCTTAGAATGTTGGAATGTGGATGGCCAATTGGAGTCCTTTATGCAAATACCATTTCAGTGGCAACCAATCCCCTCTGTCTGGGGCCGTAGCATGTTGGAGTTCCTTTATGCAAATATTCCCATAGTGGTAACCTATCGAAACGCTGTCACATATTCCTTGGCACCTCCGCATCTCCGAGAAAATGAGCATTCCATTTCCAATGGAAAAAAACTGACATTTGGTTAGCTCAAGCATTCAGTTGCATTGTTTTGCTGGCCAATCAGAGTCCTTTATGCAATTTTTCTCTCAGTGACAACCAATTCCCTCTGTCTGGTGCCTTAAAGTGTTGGAGTTCTGAGGCTGGCCAATCAGAAGTGTTGTAGTTCTGTGGCTGGCCAATTATATGCAAATAATCCCACAGTGGCAACCAATCGAAAAGTTGGCACATATTCCTTCGCACCTCCCTCCCTCCGCACCTCCGCAAACACTGACTTTTATTATATACATAGACATAGATAGATGTTGGCATTTACAACCCAGGAACAAAATTAGTCTTACATCGTACATTTTTCCCCCTAAGAATTCAAACCAGTAATGATACTTAATCTAGGAAACTAAATCAATTTTGGCACAACTAAAGGAAAATATTTTGAAAATTATACATAGATGGTACTCCTATCCACTTAAAGTACATAGAATCAATAATAGTATACACTTCAGGAGAGCGCTATACCGATTATATTCGAAAATGTAAATAAAAGATTTGGTAATTAACGTTATATCACTCTTGTGTTGCAAAGTACAATACAGAACATACATAAAGTACATACATCAAGGCAAGGCTGCCCACGAAGTCGATTGCAATCGACCAGTCGATTGCGGTTCCAAAGAAGGTCGATCGCAGCCGGATGAGGCGTTTCTGCCCTGCGCATGGTGCACCTTTCGCGCGGTGCACCTACCGCTGCCCCTGGGACAACTCCCCCGTCTCCATCTTCAGTGCCGTCGCAGCGTGGCCTGAGGAGGAGGGAGGGAGAAGGAGGGCAGCAGAGCAAAGGAGGGGGGCGGGCGCCCGGCCCGCGCATTTGCTTTTGGAGCGTGCGAAGGAGCCACGAAGGAGGACAACCAGAATGAGGCTTTGGCAGCCATTTCCTGCCAAAGCCATCTGCGACTGCGAGGAGTTCATCTGCTTGGCCACATTGATCAGCATTGAATGGCCTTGCAGCTGAAAGGTCTGTGTGCTTTAATTCTGCCAGTTTATATCTGTGGAATGATGTCAGGGTGGGAGAAGGAACTCTTGTCTGGATGCATTTTTGAATGTTCAATTGGCCACATTGATCAGCATTGAATGGCCTTGCAGCATCAAGGTGTGTCTGCTTTCATTCTGCTTGTTTATATCTGTGGAATGATGTCAGGGTGGAAGGAGGAGCTCTTGTCTGGATGCATTTTTGAATGTTCAATTGGCCACATTGATCAGCATTGAATGGCCTTGCAGCATCAAGGTGTGTCTGCTTTCATTCTGCTTGTTTATATCTGTGGAATGATGTCAGGGTGGAAGGAGGAGCTCTTGTCTGGATGCATTTTTGAATGTTCAATTGGCCACATTGATCAGCATTGAATGGCCTTGCAGCTTCAAGGTCTGTCTGCTTTCATTCTGCTTGTTTATATCTGTGGAATGATGTCAGGGTGGAAGGAGGAGCTCTTGTCTGGATGCATTTTTGAATGTTCAATTGGCCACATTGATCAGCATTGAATGGCCTTGCAGCATCAAGGTCTGTCTGCTTTCATTCTGCCTGTTTATATCTGTGGAATGATGTCAGGGTGGAAGGAGGAGCTCTTGTCTGGATGCATTTTTGAATGTTCAATTGGCCACATTGATCAGCATTGAATGGCCTTGCAGCATCAAGGTGTGTCTGCTTTCATTCTGCCTGTTTATATCTGTGGAATGATGTCAGGGTGGGAGGAGGAACTCTTGTCTGGATACATTTTTGAATGTTCAATTGGCCACATTGATCAGCATTGAATGGCCTTGCAGCATCAAGGTCTGTCTGCTTTCATTCTGCCTGTTTATATCTGTGGAATGATGTCAGGGTGGAAGGAGGAGCTCTTGTCTGGATGCATTTTTGAATGTTCAATTGGCCACATTGATCAGCATTGAATGGCCTTGCAGCATCAAGGTCTGTCTGCTTTCATTCTGCCTGTTTATATCTGTGGAATGATGTCAGGGTGGAAGGAGGAGCTCTTGTCTGGATGCATTTTTGAATGTTCAATTGGCCACATTGATCAGCATTGAATGGCCTTGCAGCTTCAAGGTCTGTCTGCTTTCATTCTGCCTGTTTATATCTGTGGAATGATGTCAGGGTGGGAGAAGGAACTCTTCTCTGGGTGCATTTTTGAATGTATCATTGGCCACATTGATCAGCATTGAATGGCCTTGCAGCTTCAAGGTCTGTCTGCTTTCATTCTGCTTGTTTATATCTGTGGAATGATGTCAGGGTGGGAGAAGGAACTCTTCTCTGGGTGCATTTTTGAATGTATCATTGGCCACATTGATCAGCATTGAATGGCCTTGCAGCATCAAGGTCTGTCTGCTTTCATTCTGCCTGTTTATATCTGTGGAATGATGTTAGGGTGGGAGGAGGAACTCTTGTCTGGATACATTTTATGAAGTGTCCCTTATTTTTTTATATCTGTGGAATGATGTTAGAAAAATCACGTAAATGTCCCTTATGTCTTCTATCAAAATATGGGTAGGTAGATCATTGTGACTTGGTTGTCTTATAAGTAGCTCGGATGCTGAAAAAGTGTGAGCACCCCTGTATCAAGGGAACCACTGACCACATAGGGATGCTGGTGAAGAAACACAACGTACAAACTACCTACAAACACTTGGAGGGAGGGCCCAAGTTTGCCCATGCCTGCTCTATCAGTCATTTCAAAACTAGAGCAAAATGTGCTGCAGGGTAGAACCAATTAGGAAATGACATTGATCACCCAGGAACGAAAATCGTCTGACTTTGTGTAATGCATGTCTTTGCACGAGGGAAGTAGCGGACATGATTGCAGCAATTTGGAATACAGCGCGGGCATTGCAGATGCTTTTTGCAAAGGAGTCAGTGCGGCTTCTCGCTGAGAGGTCAAGGGCACCGTGCCATTCACATTTGCTTTCCACCCTGTTGTAAAATAGCGGGTTTTGCACGGGTTCCCGAACCGACAAGTCTGCCTTTGTAAACTTGGTTTGTTTCCGTTAGTGACGTTTTCCAAGCGAACGCCTGGGCAGCATCCTTGCAGACAACCAATTCTCTCACACCAGTCGCGGCTTGCAGTTTCTCAAGTTGCTCCTGACATGAAAAAAAATAAATCTAAAAATAAGTACAGCGTTTCTGTTTGTTTACGTGTACACAGGCTTTGCATTAGTTTGTCTAAATCAGTGTTTCCCAACCAGTGTGCCGTGGGAAATTGGATCATCAGGTGTGCCGTGGGGAATTGGAACCTCCAATACTCTTTCTTCCCCCTCCTGCCGAACACTTTATCTTCTCCACTCTGGCTCCGCTTCTCCCGAGGGGGGAGGGAGGAAGACATGACCCGTGCGGACGCTACTGCGCAGACTCGCCCCACGTCTTCCTCCCTCCCCCCTCCTGAACACACTCACGCTGCCCCCTCAGATCAAAATGGCGGCAGAAGTGAGTGGAGAAGAAAAAGTAAGTGTTCAGCAGGAGGGGGAAGAAAGGGCGTGAAGGGGAAGGGGGAGGAAGAGGTCTCTGTCGAAAGCTGGCATGGGCAAACTTGGACCTTCCAGGTGTTTTGGACTCCAACCCCCACCATTGCTAGCAGCCTCAGGCCCTTTTCCTTCCCCCCCCCAGCCACTTAAGCAGGAAAGGGCCTCAGCCTGTTAGGAATGGTGGGAGTTGAAGTCCAAAGCACCCAGAGGGCCGAAGTTTTCCCATGCCTGTTTTAGGGACCTTAAAGTGGTGAGCCTCCTTCCAACATTGTGATTCTGGATAGAAAACAAACAACATAACAGAACATTGTTTGAGTCCACAGTGCTCTCTGGGTGTAGGTGAACTACAACTTCCAACCTCAAGGTCAATTCCCAAGCAAACCCTTTCAGTACTTTCTGTTGGTAATGAGAGTTCAATATGCCAAGTTTGGTTCAATTCCATTGTTGCAAGAGTTCAGGATGCTCTTTGATTGTGTGTTCACTATAAATCCCAGAAACAGTAACTCCCAAATGTCAAGGTCTATTTTCCCCAAACTCCATCTGTGTTCACATTTGGGCATATTGAGTATTCATGCCAAGTTTGGTCCTGATCCAACATTGTTTGAGTCCACAGTGCTCTCTGGATATCGGTGAACTACAACTCCAAAACTCAAGGTCAATGCCCACCAAACTCTTATAGTATTTTCTCTTGGTTATGGGAGTTCTGTGTGGGAAGTTTGATTCCATTCCCCATTCTGGCCAACAAAGCTATTTTGACATTGCTCCTGTTTTCAACCACATATCTGTGTGAGATGAGCTTCTCTAGCTTGACTGCGATAAAAACTAAACACAGAGAGAGTTTAGAGTTTAGAGAGAACTGACAGCTGTTGAGCAAGACCTTCGTGTGTGTCTTTCTGCCATTCCTGCCAGGATATCTATGTTGTGTTCAACAAAACAGGCCCAGGTTTCACACTGAGTGTATAAATACATTTAAAAACATATTAACTATATGTATTACTGCAGTGTTTCCCAACCTTTTTTGAGCCACGGCACACTTTTTACATTTGCAAAGTCCTGGGGCACACCACCAACCAAAATGACACAAAATGACACTCTAACACAGTAATACATATAGTTAATATGTTTTTAAATGTATTTATACACTCAGTGTGAAACCTGGGCCTGTTTCAATGAACTCAACATAGATATCCTGGCAGGAATGGCAGAAAGACACAAACTTCCCACACAGAACTCCCATAACCAAGAGAAAATGCTATAAGAGTTTGGTGGGCATTGACCTTGGGTTTTGGAGTTGTAGTTCACCTATATCCAGAGAGCACTGTGGACTCAAACAATGTTGGATCAGGACCAAACTTAGCATGAATACTCAATATGCCCAAATATGAATGCAGATGGAGTTCAGGGGAAATAGACCTTGACATTTGGGAGTTATAGTTGCTGGGATTTATAGTTCCCCTACAATCAAAGAGCATTCTGAACCCCACCAATGATAGAACTGGGCCAAACTTCCCACACAGAACCCCCAGGAGGCAAGAGGAGGTCTCTACTTGGGGAAAGGGAGGCGGGCCTTCCCAATGCATGGAGAGGAGAGACCAAGTATACGATGGGTGGGGAGGGGGGGGGTGTTTGTAATTTTGTGCCTTTATCGAGGTAGGTTTCTTAGGGTTTTTATACTTCAACACACTCGACTCTCCCCCCTTGGAGGTTCCAATTTCCCATGGCACACCTGATGATCGCTCACGGCACACTAGTGTGCCCCGGCACACTGGTTGGGAAACACTGTATTACTGTGTTAGAGTGTCATTTTGTGTCATTTTGGTTGGTGGTGTGCACCAGGATTTTGTAAATGTAAAAAATGTGCCACGGCTCAAAAAAGGTTGAAAAACACTGGTCTAAATAATAATTAAATGTCCAAAGTCACACAATTGTCTAGGTTCATAGGCAACCTCTGGAAAGGGCGGCACACAACGGGCTTTCAAAGGGAGGGGAGAAGTCCACTGGAGAAGCAATCTAAACAAATTTTAAAATCATTTCACGAATGGCTTCCTTTGTTTGAGGAGGAGGAGGAGGGCCACTTTCTCCTGATAGCTCCCTTATTAGAGGGGAATTAGCACCCAACCGGCCGTGAAAACGATGCGCCATTATCCGTTTGGAGCGCCATCAAAGCCACTCCGGCTACTGTACATCTTGACACTCGCCACATCAATAATTATCAAACTTGGTTCTTGGAGGCAGCGCTAATGCGGCTGTGAGTTTATGGCCTTCCTGGGCTCCGAGGGGGTCACCTAGGCAGACAGGACAAACCAAATAAATAAATGGCAACGTTATCTCAGGTACAGCAAACACGGAGGAGCGGGTGTTTAGTATTCCGTAATGGAGTTAGGAGTAATTTACTCAGAGATAATAATTTCTTTGGGGCCCAGAAGTGTCCTGCCTCCCGCCGCGCGGGCAAATAGAAGGACCTGGCAGGAAATGGGCCGTGATAATACCACTCTTTAAATAGAGCGACAAAATGGAAATTCAATGGGCCGACATTACGAGATACGCCGCTCCCCGTTATCCAAACCTTGGGTGTTTTTAATTGCACCGAAAAAAGTGAGTGATTAGACACTTTGTAATACCGTTTTTATTCCTGGATTATCAACATCATTATTTCCTAACTGGTTCTATCACGAAAGCATGGGAAAAGTCTACTAAACTGTATTGTCAAAGGCTTTCATGGCCGGAATGGGTTGTTGTAGGTTTTCCGGGCTGTCTGGCCATGTTCCAGAAGCATTCGATGGGGAATCCTTTGTTGAGAGGTGGTTAGCTGTCCCTGATAGTTTCTTGTCTGGACTTCCCCTGTGTTTGAGTTTTGTTCTTTATTTACTGTTAGAATTTTAGAGTTTTTAAAATTGGTAGCTAGTTTTTGTTCCTTTTCATCGTTTCCTCCTTTCTTGACATTGTCCACGTGCTTCTCGTGGATTTCTATGGCTTCTCTGTGTAGCCTGACATGGTGGTTCTTGGAGTAGTCCGATAAACACAAACGGGGGCGATTGCTGCTCATGCAAAGCAATAAACCTGAACACAATAGTAAGGTTCTAGCTTCAGTATATACAGTATTATTAAGTAACAGACAATGGAGTAGGCGAAACAACATAACATAAACATCCACTATCGGGTTCCTACTCAAACATACAGGAGCAAACCTCATTAAAGCCTTCTAAATGTTCAAATCGAGTTAGTCCTGTAGTCGTCCACATGGAATAAGGTTGTCTGTGTGCGTCCGTTCAACAAAAATTTGTAATCCAAACCCCGATGGGTTGTTTGTAATCCACTATGGAGGGAACAGGGGCGAGGAGACCAAAGATCGAACACTGGCTTCCAGTATAATCCGGTTCAGTAGCCTTCCGAAATGGACAAAGGGGGCTGCCAGGTTCGGTCTGCATGTACTCTGGCCGACGAGGACACCAATGCTGCGGAGTCCACCCTCGTTTCGACCCTTGGCGGGTCTTTTTCAAGGCCAATGGATGTGAATGTTCTCCCACCACAATTCAAATGGCGCGGCGGCAAATTTCTAATATGGAAACAAGAGTGCATTTAACAACATGCATAACACAATGTAGGTGTTCAAATAAAGCAACCACCATAATACCGGCATATCAATATGCAATGGAAACACATAAAGTACTACTAAGAAAGTAAATACCTTCTAGGCGAAGTCGCAAGTAAGCTATCCAAGTGGATAGGGCAAATGCATTGTAAAGCGGGCAGAAGGAACGTTATATTAGCGGAAGGAGTCCGCAGGTGGGTTGATTAAAGGAGTAGAGTGCTAATAGGAATTTTTTCGTTCAGGCCCCAAGGTTGCTCGGTTTTTAAGAGGACAGTCCATTTACTTTCTGCCCTTACTCGATTTGAACATTTAGAAGGCTTTAATGAGGTTTGCTCCTGTATGTTTGAGTAGGAACCCGATAGTGGATGTTTATCTTATGTTGTTTCGCCTACTCCGTTGTCTGTTACTTAATAATATATATTGAAGCTAGAACCTTACTATTGTGTTCAGGTTTATTGCTTTTCTTGGAGTGGTCCAGCATTTCTGTGTTCTCCAATGATCTGCTGTGTTCAGGTTGGTTCCTTAGGTGCCCAGCTATGGCTGACTTCTCTGGTTGAGTGAGTCTGCTGAGCCTTCCATGTTCCTTGGTTCGTGTCAGGGCAATACGGCTGCGACTGGTGGTCCCTATGGAGACTTCTTGTCCACAGCTGCATGGGATATGGTAGACTCCTGCAGAGGTGAGAGGATCCCTCTTGTCCTTTGCTGAATGTAGCATTGGTTGGATTTTCTTGGTGGGTCTGTAGACAGAAGCAAGTAATAATACACATAACAGGGTATACTTCAAAATATCAAAATAGTATATGTATTTAGCAAACAGGGCAAACATTCACAATATAAACACACCATACATATAAGGCATCAAAGTGTCAATTCCAAGCAATACAGCAGTATATACAAGTCATAAAAGAACGCATTGATGGTACAGTGGTATAAAAATATATGCAATATATGCATTTACACCTGCATTGCATATGCCTAACAGCAATCAACCAAGGACATGAATAAAGTCTGAAGGGGACTCAAAATGGATAGTTAGGTCGACGGACTGGCGATGCCACAAATCCTGGGGCCACTACCACGTTTCGCCCCCAGGTGGGGCTTTCTCAAGGCCTTCATAGATAACAGGATGTCCTTGTCAATGATGTGAAGCGTCAGCCTTAACCTCACAGAAGGCTGTGAGGTGACCATAAAGTCAGAGAATGCTTCTAGAACATGGCCAGACAGCCCAAAAAACCTACAACAGCCCAGTCTACTAAACTACAAAAACTAAACTTCAGGTGGGAAGGAGTGACAGAGTTGAACATTATCTGCATACAGGTGACACCGCACCCTGAAACTCTGGATCAGGGGTGGGCAGCCTACGGCCTGTGGGCCGGATCCGGCCCGACAGCCGATTCTGTCCGGCCTGGGGAGAAGGGCATGGGGGCAGGGCCAAGAAGAAGGGGTGCCGCTGCCGCCATCCCATCGTGGCGTCTTTGGAGTGCCTGACATCCCTTTGGAGCGGCAGCTTTGGAGTGTCTGGCAATCCGGGCCTGCCGCAGGAGCAGCGGTGGCTTTGGAGTGCCTGACATCCCTTTGGAGCAGCGGCTTTGGAGTGCCTGGCGATCCGGGCCTGGCGAGGAAGCACTCGGTGACCTGCGGGGCTGAATGCCCTGGCGACCCGGAAGACTTGATCGTCTTCTGGGTCGCCAGGTCGAATAAGCCGCCTCAGATCGCCAACTGCTCCCCCTGCAGGCCTGGGGATGGCAGGCACTCCATAGCAGGGCGATCAGCTGGGGAACGGCTGGGGGCGAGAGCGGGCGGAGGCCTGCAGCCTCCGATCGCCTGCTGCTCTGCTCTCCTCTGTTGTGGCAGTGGCTGGGTCCACTTTGCCATCCTCTGAGCTGGGTCCATTGGGCCATTCCATCTTGGTTTGCACCTTGTCTTCTTGAATTTAATTTTATTTTAGTGGTTTTTATTATTATTTTATTATTATTTTATAATAATAATATAATAAATAATATAATAATGTTATATTATATTATAATTTCAATATATTATAATATCTATATATATACTATAATAATTATGATATTAATACTAATAATATATGAATATTTCTTGATATATTAATATGTTAATATTAATGATGTGTAATATATAGTAAATATAGTAAATAAATAAATAAATAATGTAGATTAGAATGTAGTTCCGCCTTTAGGTGCGGCCCTCCATAATATTTTTTGGCTCTCGTGTGGCCCCTTTGAAAAAATAATTGCCCACCCCTGCTCTGGATGATCTCCCCCAGAGTCCTTTGGACTCCTTTCAGTTTAGAGTCAATCTCTTTTTTAAGCTGAGCGGTCCAGAATTGGATACAGTGTGATTCCAGGTGAAGAGGTCTAACCAAAGCAGAATGACTTCCCTCGATCTAGACCAGGGGTGGGCAACTATTTTTTCCAAGGGGCCACACAAGAGCCAAAAAATATTATGGAGGGCCGCACCTAAAGGCAGAACTACATGCTAATCTACATAATTTATTTATTTATTCACTTACTATATTTACTATATATTACACATTATTAATATTAACATATTAATATATCAAGAAATATTCATATATTATTAGTATTAATATCATAATTATTATATTATAGTATATATATAAGCATAATATATTGAAATTATAATATATCATATAACATTATATTATATTATTTATTATATTATTTTATTATTGTTATAAAATTATTATACCATAATAATAAAAACCACTAAAATAAAATAATGCTTCCTTATAGTCCCCTTCTCTGGAGATTTTTATGCAGAGGCCAGGCAGGGGAGGCAAGCCAGGGGCCCTTAGGCGCGCCGGATAGAATCAGCCAAAGGGCCGCATCTGGCCCCCGGGCCGCAGTTTGCCCGCCCCTGATCTAGACACTCGACGCCTTTGGATGCAGCCCAGAATCCCATTGGCTTTTTGTGCTGCTGCGTTTCATTTTTGGCTCATGTTCAGCTTGTTGTACTCCAAGACTACAAGTTCTTTTTCACTTGGAATGTTGTTGAGCCGGGCATCTCCCATCCTATACCTTTACATTTTGTCCCCCCCCCCCCACCTCGGTGTCATATCTTACATTTCTCCTTGTTGAAATGCATTGTGTTAGTTTTGGCCAATCAGCTCTCTAATGTGTTACAGTCATTTTGCATCTTGATCCTGTCCTCCGGAGTCTTAACTCTATTTCCCAATTTGCAAACATGATCAGCATTCCCTCTAGAGACCTTCATCCAAGTTATGAATAAAGATCCTGAACAGAACTGGGCCCAGGACCGAACCCTCTTCATGGCACTCCACATAGACACTTCTTTCCAGGGTGAAGAGGAGGAACCATTGGGGAGAAGCACCCTTTGGGTTCGGCCGCTTGACCAATTACGGGTCTACTTCATAGTAGCCTTGCCTGGTCCACATTGGTCTAGTCCACTTACAAGAAGGTCCTTGGGGACTCTGTTGAAGGTATCAGAAAATTAACCCCCGTAGTAAGGAGGTCCAACAAACATATATGGTCTTCAATTCAGACAACAAATACATATAGTTCATTGAATTTACAGATCCAATACATGCTGTTTTCAGGTAAACAATAATAGACAGGGTCCCATATCCCTATGTTCAAGATGTATCCTGATAGCGTGCAGTTCACAAAGATGAGTAATTCGGTCGCTCGTGTATGTAGGTAAGCTTCGATGGATAGTAGCCCCAGTGCTATCAATTTGTATCTGTTCCGAAGTTGAGGTAAATCCTTTGCCAAAATGCATATAATCCGAAATGACCCAACAATCGAAAGATGGTATTGCCGACGAGGACTAAATCATACCAGATCCATCACCCGTTTCGACTCGGATTGAGTCTTTATCAAGGCCCATCAGATAAAGCAGTGCTGTCCAACTTCTGCCGACCCAAGGGCCGGACTTTCTGGGGGCCGATCACCTGGGGGCCAGGTGGCCACGCCCCTGGCCACGCCCCCGGCCACGCGGCTCCGCCCCTCTCCCAAAGCGTCACAATAGCCTTGGAAGCAGGCGATTTCGCCCACTTCCGAGGCTGTTGTGACGCTTTGGGAGAGAAGGAGGAGTCACAGGGAGCCTTCCGCGGCTCCGCCCCCTTGCCCAAAGCATCACAACAGCTGTTGTGACACTTTGGGGGAGAGGGCAAAGCCGCGAGGAAGCTTCCGCGGCTCCGCCCCCTTGCCCGCAGGCCTGGATGGCTCACTGGGGAAGTGAGCGCCCAGTTCTCGCTTCCCCCGCGAGCCATCCAGGCTTGCGGGAGGGTTTTTCGCCCGGCTCTCGTGTCCCTCTGGTCAGAGGGATGCGAGAGCTGGGCGAAAACTCTCCTGCAGGCCTCCCTGGAAGGCCTGCCCCTCGCTCCCTCCCGCCCTTCCCGACGCCGCCGGTGTCCCAATCGCCGCGGCTCCGGGGAAGGAGAAGGAGGGAGGATTCCTCCTCCTTCCCCGGCGCCACGGCGATCGGGACACCAGCGGCGCCGGGAAGGAGGAAGAGGAGGAGGAAGGGAGGATTCCTCCTCCTCCCCTCCCTCCCCCCCGCCGCTGCGAACCGGATGGCAGCGGTGGGGCAGAGAGAGGGACGGAGGGGGCAAGGTGCAGGGAGGAGGAGCTAGCTCTCCCCTCCCTCCTGCCCGTTGCTGCGATCTCTCAGCGGCGGCACGGAGAGAGGGACGGAGGGGGCGGTGCAGGGAGGAGGAGCTAGCTCTCTTCCTCCTCCCTGCCCCGCCTCCCCCCCGGCCGCCATTTTTTTTTAAAAAATAGATTTTTTTAAAAAAAAATTAAAAATGGCGGCCGCGGGCATAGCGGGGGCCGTGTCCAACAGGCTGGGGGGGGCGTGTGCGGCCCCCGGGCCGCCAGTTGCACAGCCCTGAGATAAAGTATCAAGCCACATCCATATAAAATATGCAGTCACACTAATAAGTGCACACGGCGTATAAGCATCTGTAACAATACAAAGGTATAACACATAATAGCCTAATGGCATAATGTAGTAAATACATTGATCATAATTTATTTATTTATTTATTCATTTATTCGATTTAGTAGACCGCTCTCTCCGGAGCCCAGAGCGGTTTACAGCAATAAAACCAGATAAAACACAGATAAAACACATAAAACAGCATTATAAAACCAATTTACCCCGCTCCCCCCAATAAAAGCCCAACAGAGCAGCAATAGTATAGCCGACAAGACGCAGCAGGATGGCAAATTATAGCAGGCATCAGTCAAAGCCGAATGCCTGCCTAAACAGCCAAGTCTTTACGGACTTGCGAAATGCCATCAAGCCCCGTAGGGCTCGCGTCTCTTCAGGCAATGAATTCCAGAGGCACGGCGCAGCCACTGTGAACGCCCTCTGCCGCGTACTCGATAACCTATAGGTCTTAAAACCAGGCACCTCCAGTAAATTAAGCCCCTCCAAGCGCAGTGATCTCCTGGGCACATATGGGGTAAGCCGCTCCTTCAGGTACACTGGCCCCAAGCCATATAAGGCCTTAAAAGTTAAGACGAACACCTTGAAGGCGACCCGGAATTCAATAGGAAGCCAGTGCAGCTCACGCAGGAGCGGGGTCACATGGGCAGATCTTGAAGCTCCCAAGAGCAGGTGCGCTGCTGCGTTTTGCACCAGCTTGAGTTTCCGGATCGCCGACAAGGGTAGGCCAATGTACAGCGCATTACAGTAATCGAGCCTCGAGATGACCGTGGCTTGGATCACCGTGGCCAGGTCGCAGCGGGAGAGGTAAGGAGCCAGACGTTTTGCCTGTCGCAGATGGTAAAACATAAGTAGGTTATGGTGTTCAAAAAGCAACTACAAATAATATACGGTTAATAATTACAATCTTGAGTACACACATGTATATATGTTGCATATAAGAGAAAGTGAACGTACCCGTCCTGATAGAGAATAGGTCAAGTCTCCATACTATCACCGGTGAATGAGCGCCTCCTCATGATGATCATATACTGAATATAATTTTATAAGGAGATTTATTGGAACTAGTGTTCTTTCTTTTGTGTTTGTGGCTAGCAGCAACTAGCCCCGTTTTTGTAAGGCCTTTCGGAAATCAAGATCAGCTCCATCTCCATTCCTCAAGCTTGTAACTCTATTGAAGGAGGAGACGAGATGAGCCTGGCATGACTTGTTTTTGAGCGATCCATGCTGACTTTGAGTGATCCCAGCCTTCCTTCCTAAGCGATTTCAGGCTGTCTCCTTCACGATCTCCTCCAGGATCTTGTGTGGGCTCAGTGTCAGGCTGACTGGGTACTAGTCATGGTTTGTCTCCTCTTTTTCCCCCTTCTTGAAGACATCACTGGCCCTCCTCCAGCCGGCTGGGACATTCATTTCAAGGGGTCGAACAGTTTCAGCACTTTGGACAGCAACCCAACTGCAATACAGCGTGAAACCATTTCTGCAGAGAGCCTTGCACCGCAGTTTATGGAGACTGTTCCCAGATGAAACATTAAATCTGCAGTTTGCCTCAAAAAAACCAAAACAAAACAAAAAACCAAGACTTAAACACAGGGAAAGCGGATACGAACGTCTTCCATTTGCAACAGTCCTATGCTTTTCCCTCCCTTTCCTCTTAGGTATGTAAAGGTAAAAGTTTCCCCCTGATATTAACTTCAGTTGTGTCCGACTCTGGGGGTTGGTGCTCACCTTCATTTCGAAGCTGAAGAGCCGGCATTGTCCGTAGACACCTCCAAGGTCATGTGGCCAGCATGACTGCATAGAGCACCGTTACCTTCCTGCCGGAGCGGTACCTATTGATCTACTCACATATGCATGTTTTCAAACTGCTAGGTTGGCAGAAGTTTGGGCTAACAGCGGGAGCTCACCCCACTCTCTTAGTACAGTGTTTCCCAACCAGTGTGCCGTGAGCGATCATCAGGTGTGCCGTGGGAAATTGGCACTCTCTCCCCTCCTAGCAGCCCCCTCACAGGTTTCCAAGAAACAAATTGTCACGATGCAAGACCTAGGCCGGCCCCTTAATCACACAGAGACGATAAACAGCTAACTACTTTATTGAAGTATAAGAAACAGTTGAAAAGGGTAATTGTCCATAAAATATCAAAAGTAATCCAAAAGGTAAAAGGTATAGTCCAAAAGCAAACTTGGCAAGGTAAGGTATAGTCCAAAAGCAAACATGGCAGAAAGATCCAAAAACTTGGCAAGGCTCCGCTTAACTAGCGGATCAAAGGACAAAACAAGGTTACAAGATACAAACTCTTCTTGGCAGGCCACTAGCCCCAAACTTAGCTACGTGGACTTGGCTTCGCTACACATCTGTATAGGATAGACGTGGCCGAAGTACTGAATCCCCTATACTTAATCCCCTTGGCGAGGCCCCCGACGCTCTAGGCTTCTCCTCCTCCAATCTGTGCTGCGAGCCCTCGGTCGGTCTAGGCTGTGGAACCAACCCCTCCTGCTAGCCTCAATGCTCCGTCTCCTATCAAACGTTCGACCTTGCCTCCCAGCACCTAGTTCCCTATCTTCGTGAGAGTCGAACTCCCCATCTGCTTCCCGGGCCTCTCCCTCGGTTGTTTCCCACATTCTTTCTTGCGAGCCTCGCCCCCGGCCGCTCAGAATCTTCACTATCACTGCTTTCGAATTCCGACTGGCCTTCCTGCCTCTCGTAAGAATCAGGCCAGCCGTCATCCCAGGCCAGCCTTTCTGTGGGGGAAGAAGGCCCAGCTACCTCAAAATCTCCTTCTAGCCCTTCCAAATCCTCTTCAGAATCAGCAGGCTCCAATGCGAGTGGGACCCCCGGTGCTGCCCCCTGCCCTCCAGGCACAAATGAGAACTGGTGTGCTACACAAATTGAGCCTCTCTGCTTGGAAATGTTTGGATTTTTTTTTTACTATTTTACTGGATTTGTTGATAGTCCCCCTGTTTATAACAGCTTCATGACATCCATAGTTAACTGGAAGCAAGTTTCACTCAGGGTGAAATTTCACAAAGGTCTGGAGGAGCGGCTTTAAGAGCTGGGCATGTTTAGCCTGAAGAAGAGAAGGCTGAGAGAAGACATGATAGCCATGTATAAATATGTGAGAGGAAGTCATATCTATGTTGTGTTCATCGAAACAGGCCCAGGTTTCACACTGAGTGTATAAATACATTTAAAAACATATTAGCTATATGTATTACTGTGTTAGAGTGTCATTTTGTGTCATTTTGGTTGGTGGTGTGCCCCAGGATTTTGTAAATGTAAAAAAATGTGCCGCGGCTCAAAAAAGGTTGAAAAACACTGTCTTAGTATACGCAAACCAAGACAAGAAGGTCAAAGCAAAGCTTGGATACAATGCATTGCAAGTAAAGTGGGTGTTTTGTTTAGAGAAGCCGAAACTGAGAGAGTGTGACTTGTCCAAAATCACCCATTGGCTTTCCATAGTTCAGTGGAGGCTAGGTGCCTGGTTTGCAGAGGATTACAAACAAACGGCATCCAACCCACAACAATGCATCCTGACGGCTCTCGGGGTGCCACTCACGTCCCTGGCATTTGTCTTAGTTCTATTCACGATGGGCTGAAAAACCCTCTGAGGCATTTCTGAATGATATTGTTGTTGGAAATAGCAACCTTCCAAGCCTCCACTAACTTTTTGTAAACCTGTATAATTGTTAACCCAGTGTTTCCCAACTGGTGTGCCACGGCACACTATTGTGCCATGAGCGATCATCAGGTGTGCCATGGGAAAAACCCATTCATTCCCCTTCCTGCCGAATTCCTGCTGCTGCTGCTTGCGGGGGAGTAGGAGTAGGAGGAAGGGCCGGGCGGCAGCGAAGAAGGGGCCGGGGCGCTGCCTTCTTCGGCTGTTTCCCCTCCGCGTGTGCCAGCCAGCCTGCAATCGAGGGAAGGAGGAGGGAAGGGTGACGTCACCCGGGCCCCGCCCCCTTCCGAGCAGTCGCCATTTGAGAAGGAGGAAAGGCTGGCAGAGAGGCTGAGGTGAGCAGAGGGAGGTTCAGAAAGAGGTGGAGTGTCCCCTTCTCCATGAGGAAGAGGCCCGCCCATCATTATTTGAGTCCACAGTGCTCTCTGGATGTAGGTGAACTACAACTCCCAAACGTCAATGTCTATTTCCCCCAAACTCCATGTGTGTTCATAGATGGGCATATTGAGTATTCATGCCAAGTGTGGTCCAGATCCATCAGTATTTGAGTCCACAGTGCTCTCTGGGTGTAGGTGAACTACAACTCCAAAAATCAAGGTCAATGCCCACCAAACTCTTATAGTATTTTCTCTTGGTTATGGGAGTTCTGTGTGGGAAGTTTGATTCCATTCTGTAGCAACCCAGCCTCCAGCCCCGGCCCCAGCTCAGCCCCCAGCCCAGCCAGGGGGGTCTGGGGGTGCCCCGGGGGTCCCAATTGCTTTGGACCCGATTGATGGGGAGTCAGGTGAAATGGATGAGGGGGCTGTTGGGCCTGCATCTCCTACAGAGAGTTTGCAATGGGAAGACGATTGGCCCGATGCCTACGAGGATGGGGAAGGTCAGTTTGACCAAGGATTAGATAATTGGTATGAGAATCCAGGTGGGCGAGGTTCCCAAGAACGAATCTGGGAACCCGCGGGAGCCGAGTCCATGGAGACAGAAGAGGAGGATGTTTCTCATGAAGATAGTGAGACAGCTGGTGAAAGGGAGGGAAGGAGCTTTGACCGCAGAAGGAGCATTGAGGCTCATAGAAGGGAATGGCGTCAAAGCCTAGAGCGTCGTTGGGCTCACAAAGGAGGAGATTAAATATACGTTCCCTGGGAACAGATCCTCAGTTGAACGGCCACTTCTGATCCTAGGAAGTGAAGCGTTCCTGATCCTTGAAGCCAGCGTTGGCTTGCCCTGCCTTGCCCTGCCTTGCCTTGCCAAGTACCTTGGACCTTGTACCTTGCCTTGCCTTGACCATCGGAGACTTTATTGCTTTTGGATTCGCTTTGTTTTCACGGACTTGCCTTGAGACATCCCCTGGATTGTTATTGGCAATTTTTGCCAGCTATTTTGGACTAATTGCTTTTTACTTGGACATTCTTCTTTCACACCTGTTTTTATGATTCAATAAATAGTTAATTGATCAATTGTCTCTGCGTGTGTGATTAAGGGGCCGGGCCAGGACCCAGCATCGTGACACATTCCATCATTGGTGGAGTTCAGAGTGCTCTTTGATTGCGGGTGAACTATAACTCCCAGCAACTACAACTCCCAAATGACAAAATCAATTTTTGACTGATGGTCCCTCCTTGGGTTAGTATTAGTATGTTTTGTGGCCAAATTTGGCAGCAATTTGTTCAGTGGTTTTTGAGTTATGTTAATCCCACAAATGAACATTACATTTATATATATATATATATATATATATATATATATATATATATATAGAGAGAGAGAGAGAGAGAGAGAGAGAGAGGGGGGGCACAACAGCGCAGGCAGAAAAGCAAACATCACAGGGAAGCATGTCTGTGTAGGAGGGTGAACATTAGGAAGAACTTCCTGGCTGTGAGAGCTGTTCAGCAGTGGAACTCTCTGCCTCAGAGTGTGCTTCCGTCTGGCTGCTCTCTTTCCAGCCGGCTTCCCTGAGTACCGGGTACATTTTCGCTGAGGGGACTGCGATAAAAACTAAACACACAGAGAGAGACTGAAAGCTGCTGAGCAAGACCTTCGTGTGTGTCTTTCTGCCATTCCTGCCAGGATATCTATGTTGTGTTCATTGAAACACGCCCAGGTTTCACACTGAGTGTATAAATACATTTTAAAACATATTAACTATATGTATTACTGTGTTAGAGCAGTGTTTCTCAACCTGGGGGTCGGGACCCCCAGGGGGGTCGCGAGAGAGTTTCAGAGGGGTCGCCAAAGACCATCAGGCATGAGTGTTCTGTGTAGGAAGTTTGACCCAATTCTATCATTGTTGGGGTGCAAGGGGCTCTTTGATTGTAGGTGAACTATAAATCCCAGCAACTACAACACCCCAATGTCAAGAACTATTTCCCCCAAACTACACCAGTGTTCACATTTGGGTATATTGAGGATTAGTGTCAAGTGTGGCCCAGATCCATCATTGTTGAGTCTATAGTGCTCTCTGCATGTAGGTGAACTACAACTCCCAAACTCAAGGTCAATGCCCACCAAACACTTCCAGTATTTGCTGTTGGCCATGGGAGTTTTTTTGTGCCAAGTTTGGTTCAATTCCATTGTTAGTTTGTTCAGAATATTCTTTGATCATGGGTGAACTATAAATCCCAGCAACTACAACTTCCAAATCACAAAATCAACCCCCCCCCTCAAAACTACAGTGATGAAGTAGCAATGAAAATAATGGTGAGGGGTCACCACAACATGAGGAACTGTATTAAGGGGTCGCAGCATTAGGAAGGTTGAGAAACACTGTGTTAGAGTGTCATTTTGTGTCATTTTGGTTGGTGGTGTGCCCCAGGATTTTGTAAATGTAAAAAATGTGCCACGGCTCAAAAAAGGTCGAAAAACACTGAGTTAACCTATATTGTATGTACAGTTCAGTTTGCCCTTTTGGCGGTACCTCTTGGGTGTGGGAGGGGCTTCAGGCACAAGGCTCCATTTTTGTTATACAGCATGTTTTGAAATCTCAATGGATCTAAAACTTCAGTGAGTACAGGTATACAGTTTGGACTATATCTAAAGACATTGGACGACCGACTCGTATGCTGAATATATAAAAGAAGTTTGCTAGTAAACCCGAGATGTTATTTTTAAAGAAGACTACTTTGTTTTTGTCTCTTGAGTGCATATTTTAACTAAGAGGTTTTAAGGGAGCATCTATCTTTTGGGCAAATATTTTCTATTTCCTATTCCTGGGCTGCAACTCCCAGCAATCCTTCAGATAGGTAAGATAGATAGATTAGATATAGATCAATCAGGAGGACTGCTGAGAGTTAGAGTCCAATAATAGGTAGAGAAGGAAGAAAGGAGAGAAAGAAAAAGGGAAGCGAAGGAAGGAAAGAGGTAGGGAGGGAAGGATGGAGAGAAAGAATAAAGGAGAGAACGAATAAAGGAGAGAAAGAGGGAGGGAAGGTTGGCCATAGCAATGCATGGCAAGTACAGCTAGTCCAATATATTTTTGTAGAGTGCCATGTTTTTATCCGTGACTATTTAAAGACATGGTTCTTCAGTCTAACAGCTGAATCACCTGTGTGCCATTACATGAATGCTTATGAACATCACTTGCTCAAAGGGCTGACTTCTAACACGGCCATGCTTTTCTTGACTAGTGGTTTGCAAAGCATGGTCTCAACGTTCATATTCACATTTGCCAAACAGATGTGACATCATATTTGATGACACAGCCGGATTAGATCCCTTCCAGTCCGGCTTCCGTTCTGGGCACGGGATGGAGACTGTGTTGGTCGCCATCTCAGATCAGCTTCATTGCCAACTGGACAAGGATGGATCAGCGCTGCATGTATTATTGGACCTCACAGCAGCTTTTGATACGGTCGATTACAATCTTTTGGCCCACCGCCTTGCCGCTGTTGGAGTCAGGGGAACAGCCTTGAAATAGTTGTTGTCCAGCGAGTGGAATGAGGCAGTGTAGCTTCCGAGAGGGCCCCTCTGCTTTGTGGGGTCCCTCAAGGGGCTACACTCTCCCCGTTATTATTTAACATCTACATGCGACTTGCTAGTTTGGTGCGAAGTTTTGGGCTGGAATGTTATCAGTACGCTGATGACACCCAGCTTGTTCTGAGGATGGAAGGACGACCAGACTCCGTACCCTCTTGTTTCCATCAGTGCCTTGAAGCCGTGACTGGATGGCTGCGTGCCAGTAGATTGAGGGTGAATCCAGCAAAGACAGAGATACTGTGGCTGGGGCGTCCGGTTGGTGGGGTGGTCCGGCTGTCTACCCTGGATGGTGAGGCATTATGCCTGTCATCTTCTGTAAAGAGCCTTGGGGTTACTTTAGACCCTTTGCTGATGATGGAAGCTCAAATTTCCAGCGTCAGCAAAACTGCTTTCTTCCATCTGCGGCAGGTTAGACGGCTGGCTCCCTACTTATCCAGAGACAACCTAGCCATGGTGATCCAAGCCACGGTCATCTCGAGACTGAACTACTGTAACGCCCTTTACATTGGCTTGCCCTTGTCTTTGATCCGGAAACTTTAGCTCGTCCAGAATGCCGCTGCGCGACTTCTTACTGGAATTCCGGTGAGAAGTCACATAACTCCCATCCTTCTGCAGCTCCATTGGCTTCCGGTCGAGCACTGGATCACCTTCAAGGTGATGGTGTTAACCTTCAAGGCCTTGCATGGCCTGGTGCCATTTATCTGAGGGACCGTCTTATCCCCTATCAACCCCTATCAACTCCGCTCTGAACACCTGAACCTCCTCAAGGTACCCAGCGCTAAATCTATTCGCGTGGCGTCCACCCGGCACAGAGCCTTTTCTGCGGTGGCACGATCAATTTGGAAAACTCTTCCAAGTGAAGCCCAGGCCTTACAAGATCTACCAGCATTCCGTAAGTCCTGCAAGTCTTCTCTCTTTCAGTTAGCATTCAACTGCTAAATTGTATAACCACTTCTGCTAATTTCAAATTCTGCATGATTGTATTATGTTTTTATGTGACTGTGAGCCGCTCTGAGCCCTCGGGGAGTGGCGGCATACAAGCGCAAATAATAAATAAATAAATAAAATATTTACCTTTTCAATAATCTTGCGGTGCAGTTTATTTGTTTGAATAGGTTGTGATGGAATTAATCCAATAATCTTGCTGACCGCAGAGACCTGGGCCTCCATGGTGCAGTTATTTCCAATAGGACCCTAAAGTAAACCTATTGTGGATTTTTCTTGGCAAGATCTGTTCCAGAAGCTGACTTTCCATTCCATTGCTAAACTCAAACGACTAAACTCTCATGGCTTCGGCTTCCCAGTTACTTTCTGGGATTATTTCCATTTACCTTTTGGAACGGTGACTATTTTTACGTGGCATTGTCTTATCAACTCCGATATTTCCCAGCTCCAAAGTCAAGGACAGCAGAAGACGGGCAGCAAGTTACTCAATAATTGGATCAGAAGTCACTGGAGCACTTGACTTCCTGGGCTTTCCTTGAAAGGCCGCTGGCCACTTTTCCAGCTTCTTTAATTGCAAAGAGCCCGCGAGCTGCCTCTTCCTCTGCTATGATTGTCATTTGGGCAGTTATTGCACACCGTCCTCCTCCTCTTTTGCAACGTGCTTTCATTTCTCCTTTATTTTCCGGCTTGGAAGCTTGTTTTCTCCCACGAAACATTAATTTTGTGATTCGGATCAACATGCAATCAGGCTGGAGATGGGGCACTCTCTGGATCCGCTCCGGCGACACCTGAAAACCGACATTATTTGGTTTAATTGTGTGTGAAAGTCAACTTTTGTCAAAAACCTCTCGCTGTGCGGGGATGCTAGTGCAATGTATTCCTTTCCTTTTGCGGATCGCCCCCCGAATGCATTTGTTACAAGCCAAACTTGTAATTCAAGCTGTCTGGTTAGTCTTCTGCTTTGCTTCACAATCACGATCTCTCTGTTCCGAAGACTTTTGCTTGTTTACCTTGGTCTCTATCAGCTATGCCCAATGTTTGTGTTCTAGTTTCCCAAAGGTCGGGGCTGCTGAGCACAGCTTTGAAACAAGAAAGGGCATTGCATGCTAATATTCAATGATTTTGTCTAATTTAGCTCGTCTTTTCATTGCTGTTGCTCACATTTTTGCATTAAGGTCAGCTCTGAACTCGGTGGGTTTCTGGTAATGATGTTGCAAGCGAAGAACTTTCCCAAACTGTGACACCTTTTATGAGCGACAGTATATCAATATCATAGACAAGGATGTGTTGATCTTGAATGAGCTACCAGACCCTTGCATTGGGGGGAACTGACCTTCATTTCTGGGAGTTGTAGTTCACCTACATCCAGAGACACTGACCACCACCAATGACGGATCTGGATCAGGCCCGGATTAACACCTTTTTGTGCCCTAGGCCACACTTTGGAATTACGCCCCCTTTAAGCCAACCTCTTACCCCCCCCCCCCAGCACGCAGACCCACACTTGGCTTGCTTTCGCCATGGTGTCTCCGGAGCAGAAGAGAAAGGCGAGTACGCACCATCCCACCACCTCCAAGGTCCCCATTCCCACAGGCTGGAAAGCTCCGCTGTGTTCTGAAGGTCTCCTCGGTAGGCTTGGGGAGAGCGCAGCAGGTACAAACTTGCTCCAAAGGCGCGCACGAGAGAGAGAGAGAGAGAGAGAGAGCGAGAGAGAGAGAGAGAGAGAGAGCGAGAGAGAATGAGCTGTCAGACCCCAGCCTGAGTCCCAGCTCAATCCCGTAGCAAAACCAGACCGAAGCCATGTTGTTTCTGAGATGCCAATTAGGCCAGAAGGCAAGCCTCTGCAAAGCAAGCTACTGCAGAGGCCCCAAGTTCAATCCTCGCTCAAGGACAGGCCAAACTTGGCTCCATCTCGGGCCGATAAGGAAAGACGCTGGAAGAGTGAGGCTAAGTTAACTCCTTTCCGTCCAGGTGGCAGGCCTAACGAGCTTGCATACCATTCTGATGCGGGAGGCTTGAGAAGGCCCAGCTAGAAACCAGCTCCTAAGAATCACTTACGATGCACCTATGCGTCGTAAGATCACAGCCTGGGAGACCTATAAAGGTTAGGTCTCTGAGATGGATGCCATCTTTCGCCAATGTTCAGTTCAAGCCTTCATGGGACTTTGCTAAGGCCAGTGGGCCTCCAAGCTTCTAGAGACTCTGTTTGCCAAGCCTTTGTGCCAAGAACTTATCTTTGGATTTAGCCCAATTGGGGCAAGAAGTCCCTGCTACCTTTTGATCCTGTTTTACCTTTGGACTATTGCTTTGCAATAACCAGATGCTTGGAAGCATCTTTGGACTATAGCTTTCTTCCTTTACTATTTTACTTATTCTAAATAAAGCATTTAACCATAGCTGGTCTCAAGTGGTTTACTGAGGGAGCCCACCAGGGCTAAGGTGCAACAAGAGCGAGAAAGAGCGAGAGGGGAGGGAGGGAGAGAGAGAGAGAGAGAGAGAGAGAGAGAGAGAGAGAGAGAGAGAGAGAGATGTCTGCTTGTTGGCGTGCGCTCCCGCAGACCAAGGGAGGATTCAGGTTGGGGTTTGTGTGGCTTTTGTTCGGCTGCTCCCGAAGGCAGGAGAGCCAGACCCTGGCCTTGATCCTTGAGTGCAAGGCAGCTGAAGCGTGGGAGCCGGGAGAGAAAGTTTCCCCAAACTGAGGAGAGAAGCGCTGCCTGTTGCACAACAGTAGAGTGCTCCCGCATTACGTAAGGGGCGGGGAGACGCCAGTGGCCTGCTGGCGTCTCACCGCCCCTTACATAACGTTGTATTCTTTTGCAAATGAGGTCGAGCAGTCATTGGTTGCGGCCAAGCCTTGCCGGTGAGTCATCGCCATTTTTTGGTCCGTTCTGCGCCTCCCTCGGCTTGCGCCCCTAAGCCGTGGCCTAGGATGGCCTTATCGGTAATCTGGGCCTGATCTGGATCAAATTTGGCACCCAGAACTCCCATGACTAACCAAACCTACTGGAGATGTTTGAGGGGACTGACCGTGATTTTTTGGGAGTTGTAGCACAACTACGTCCAGAGACACTGTGACCACCACTGAGGATGGATCTCGACGAAACTTGGCACACAGAACCGACTGGAGGGTTTGAGGGGACTGACCCATCATGGTGGGAGGAGTAGTTCATCCTACAGCCAGAGACCCCACGGACCCCACCGGTGATGCATCTAGAGAGCAAACTTTCCCAGCATGACAAACTTTAAGTACTGATGGAATTTCAGGGGGTTAACCTGGCATGTTGGGAGTTGTAGTTCACCCACAACCTTAGGCATTTTGTAAAATTTAAAAAAAATAGCTTTATCAAATAATTTGGGCAATGCTGGGGGCCCAAGCTAATAATAATAATAATAATAATGGTGATGAGGATAATAATATGGTAATATGATAATAATGATGAATCCAAGGCTGGAGTTAAAATTTCTGGATGAAACATGAACACTTTTAGATATGTAGATGATACCACTTTGATGCTGAAAGTGAGGAGGAGCTGAGGTGAAAGAAAATACGGAAATAATGCCTGACTGCTACGAGAGGCGAAGATGAAGTCCTTTGGCCACATCATGAGAAGACAGGAAAGCTTAGAGAAGAGAACGATGCTGGGGAAAAGGGAAGGAAAAAGGGAGAGGGGCTGACCAAGGGTGAGGTGGGTGGGTGGTCTCCTTGACGGCTTGACCTTGAAGGAGACCCTGGGGGTGGTGACAGGTGACAGGAAGCTCTGGCCTGGCATGGGGCAAGAGGTCACCAAGAGTCGGAAGCAACTGAATGAATAAACAACAACATGATCATAATGGTGATGCTGCTGTTGCTGATAATATAATGATAACACTGATAATAACAACAATAATAACCGTGATGGTGATAATAATAATATAATAATAAGAATCGTGTTACATGGTGTAATCTGGGATCAGATCCTGGGATATCGGGTGGTGTCCATCCAGCTTTAGCCTATAAGCTCATTGGCGGTTGCATAGGTGTTGTGCTCTGCCAAGACCTATATATCCTTGCCAGGGTTGTTGCATCCCATACCTGTGCCTTCTCATTTGAATGGCCGGAGTGTAGCCCTGCTTTTCTCCCTGTGTTGAAATGCACCGCCTCCCCTCCCTCCAATGGAAAGAAGGAAGGAAGGAGAGAAAGGAGGGGTGCTTCTGCCCGCCCCTTCCAAGCAAAAGCAGTGCCCTCCTGCTGTCATAAAACCCTGCATAGGTTGAAAGGAGGAAAGAAGGAAGGAAGGAGAGCTCCATGGACAGCATTTGCCTTGGTAAGTGCTCTTCTCTTCTTTTTTCTCTCTTCTCTCCCTTCTCTTCTCTATTCTATATTTTCCTCTTCTCTCCCTTCTCTTCTCTTCCCCTTCTCTTTCTGTTCTTTCCCTTCCCTTCCTCTTCTCTCCCTCATCCTCTCCCTTCTCTTCATCTTCTCTCCCTTCTCTATTTCTTCTCATCCTCGTCCTCTCCCTTCTCTCTTCTTTTTTCCTCTCCCTGCTCTTCTCATCCTTGTCTTCTCCTCTCTCTTCTCTTCTTCTCCTCTCACTTCTTTCTCTTCTCTTCCCCATCCTCTTCTCTCCCTTCCCCTCTCTTCCTTTTGCTCTTCTCTTCCTTCTCTTCTCATCCTTGTCCTCTCCTCTTCCCTCCCTTCTCTTCCTCTTCTCACCCTTCTCTTCTCTTCCTTTTCCTCTTCTCTTCCTTCTATTCCTTCCCTCCCCTTTCTCTTATCTCCCTCTTCTCTTCCTCATCCTTTGCCTTCTCTCCTTCTCTTCCCTTCCTCTTCTTCTCTTCCCTTCCTCTTCTTCTCTCCCTTCTCTTCTCTTCCTCTTCTCTCCCTTCTCTTCCTTCTCTTCATCTTCTCTCCCTTCTCTTCTTCTTCTCATCCTCGTCCTCTCCCTTCTTTCTCTTCTTTTCCTCTCCCTGCTCTTCTCATCCTTGTCTTCTCCTCTCTTCTCTCACTTCTCTTCTCATCCTCTCACTTCTTTCTCTTCTCTTCCCCATCCTCTTCTCTCCCTTCCCCTCTTCCTTTTGCTCTTCTCTCCCTTCTCTTCTCATCCTTGTCCTCTCCTCTTCCTCTTCTCTCCCTTCTCTTCCTCTTCCTCGTCTGCTTCTCGCCCTTCTCTTCTCTTCCTTCTCTTCCTCTTCTCTTCCTTCCCTCCCCTTTCTCTTCTCTCTCTTCTCTTCCTCAACCTCTTCTCTCCTTTCTCTCCCCTTCTTCTTCTCTTCCCTTCCTCTTCCTCTTCTCTCCCTTCTCTTCTCCTCCCCTCCCCAAGGCCTTTGTTAACCAGGAAAGATGATGAGGAGGGTTGCTTTAGGCAAGAGATGTGCAGATCCCATAAAACAGACTCTATTATTCCATCATTTCTCCCTTTAGAGACACCTTATGACATTCACTTTCTTTTTTAATAGTATGACCCTCCCCCCCCCAAAGGACTATTTCAATCATATCACTTCTGCTTGATTCTCCTTCCAAACTGAATGCCCTTTTTGGACGGATTTCAATGTCCGAGGTGTTAGGGTTGTGTACTTTTCTGCATGCCGAACGGTGCAGAAAAGTACCGTTTCGCGGCCCCTTGTGCTGAATGCCAAAAAACCGAAAATGCACAACACGATGTCACCCAATTTTGTGTTCCTGGGTGATAGAAGTGTCATTATTTCCTAATTGGTACTCTCATAAAAACATGGTGGTGGTGGGGAGTTAATGGAACTGCAAAAACGTTTGTCTTTGTGGGACATCCTGCAGCACATTTGGCTCTACGGTAGTTCTCCAATGAGTCTCTCACAGAATCTCAACCCATTCGACTTAGTTTGCGGCAGCCACAAAAACAACAAAGTTCCTGGAGTATAGGAACTATTTTCAAAGTAAGGATTGCACAATGAAACAGGAATAACACTTTCAAACTAGAAACAGGGAATTAGTTTTGGCTCAAGGCTGTAGAGCAGGCACGTTAGGAATTGTGGGAGTTGAAGTCCAAAACACCTGGAGGGAGGGCCCAAGTTTGCACATGCTTGCTATAGAGGTTGGGAGTTGTAGTTTGGGGAGGTCCCATAGCTTGAGTTCTTGGTTCTCCAACCTGCAAGGCCTTGATTTTCTCCTCTTCTCCCCTCAAGGCGGGATGCGCTCCCTATGGCTCCCCAAAGAGCCTTTGCTGGGGAAGGAGCCCAAAGCTGAGAAGGAGGAAGAGGAGGAAGCCTGGGGCGAGAGCGCCGACCTCAAAGGCCAGGCCAAGAGGAGGAAACATCAGCGCCGCTCCCGCACCACCTTCAGCGACTCCCAGCTTCAGGAGTTGGAGAGCGCCTTCCACAAGTCCCATTATCCAGACATCTTCGCCAGGTGAGCTCTCTCCCATCTTTGAATTGGAGTATATCATCCACATTATCTGCTTTGAACTGGATTATATGAGTCTGCACCACCATACAATCCACATTATAGGCTTTGAATTGAATTATAGGAGTCTACATTGCCATATAATACAGATTATTTGCTTTCAATTGGATTATATGAGTCTACATTGCCATATAGTCCACATTACCTGCTTTCAATTGGATTATATCAATGTACACCACCATATAATCCACATTATGGCTTTGAATTGAATTATAGGAGTCTACATTGCCATATAGTCCACATTACCGGCTTTCAATTGGATTATATGAGTCTGCACCACCATATAATCCACTTTATATGCTTTAAATTGGATTATAGGAGTCTACACCACCATATAATGCTCATTATCTGCTTTCAATTGGATTATATGAGTCTGCACCACCATATAACCCACATTATTTGCTTTGAATTGAATTATAGGAGTCTACATTGCCATATAATCCACATTACCTGCTTTCAATTGGATTATATGAGTCTGCACCACCATATAATCCACATTATATGCTTTGAATTTAATTATAGGAGTCTACATAGCCATATAATCCACATTATTTGCTTTCAATTGATTATATGAGTCTACATTGCCATATAGTCCACATTACCTGCTTTCAATTGGATTATATGAGTCTGCACCACCATATAATCCACATTATATGCTTTACATTGGATTATAGGAGTCTACACCACCATATAATGCTCATTATCTGCTTTCAATAGGATTATATGAGTCTACATTGCCATATGATCCATATTATCTGCTTTCAATTGAATTATATGAGTCTGCACCGCCATATAATCCACATTATAGGCTATGAATTGAAGTATAGGAGTCTACATTGCCATATAATACACATTATTTGCTTTCAATTGGATTATATGAGTCTACATTGCCATATAGTTCACATTACCTGCTTTCAATTGGATATGAGTTTGCACCACCATATAATCCATATTATCTGCTTTGGACTGGGTTATATGAGTCTGCACTACCATATAATCCACATTATAATTCACAGTAGGTTGAAGGTGAATCCGGCAAAGACGGAGATCCTGTGGCTGGGTCCTCTGGGCTGTAGGGATGTTCAGCTTCCAACCCTGGACGGCGTGACATTATGTCCGTCGCCCTCTGTTAAGAGTTTAGGAGTAACCTTGGACCCCCTGTTGTCGATGGAGGCCCACGTCTCCAGCGTCAGCAGGGTAGCATTTTTCCATCTTCGCCAGGCGAGGAAGCTGGCCCCCTATTTGTCCCGGCGCGACTTAGCCACAGTGATCCAAGCCACGGTCATCTCAAGGCTGGACTACTGTAACGCTCTTTACATTGGCCTTCCTCTGTCGGTAATCCAGAGACTCAAGCTGGTGCAGAACGCTGCAGCGCGACTCCTGGCGGGGGTCCCGATTGGCCACCACATCACGCCAATCCTGCGCGAACTGCACTGGCTCCCAATTGAATGCCGGATTGCCTTCAAAGTGTTAGTCCTGACTTTTAAGGCCTTACATGGTCTGGGGCCAGTGTACCTCTTGGGGACCGCCTTGTCCCATATCATCCCACCAGATCACTGCGCTCCGAAGAGCTAAACCTCCTGGTCATCCCAAATGTGAGGACCTACCATCTGTCCGCAACCCGCTGCCGGGCTTTCTCTGTTGCAGCCCCTACCATGTGGAACGCACTGCCCGCCGGCATCCATGCCACCCAGGGCCTCCTCCCGTTCAGGAGAGCAGTTAAGACATTGCTGTTCCAACAAGCCTTCGGAGTTAGCTAGACTGTAGCTCGCACCGCCTGGCTGTCAGCCCACTGCGACTCCATTTGTTGCTTCAACTGTTCTAATTGTAATTCCATCTTAATGGTATTACTGTGGTTTATGAGTTATCTGACAATTGTATTTTACGAACTGTTGTAAGTCGCCCCGAGCCGTTTGGGACGGGACGGGACGGGACAGACAAATGCGAAATAATAAATAAATAAATAAATTATATGTTTTGAATTGGATTATATGAGTCCACACTGCCATATAGTCCAGTTCAAGGCAGATAATCTGGATTTAATATGGCAATATAGATAGGGCCATCTAAGGTAGATTTCTACCTGAGGGTGGGATGCTGCACATGGAAATATAAGTGCTTTCACGTTGCTTTTCTTGAAAGCGCATACAACCTTGATTTTATAATATATATATGTCACACACACATATCGTCTTGATAAAAAACAATGAAGCAGTTCCATATACATGTTTATATACGTGGGCCATTATAATATGACCAAACGTCTATGCAATATTTGTACTTGATGGTATCCTTGCTCCACTTTTCACCTCGACATTCATATATCGTTCCATTCTTCCTATTACATTGTTTTTCGATTCTTCCTTGTGTCCTACCTAATAATTATTATTGATCGATCCCCTCCAAAGATTCCCACAGCTTAAATTATGGAGCCTTCTAGACAAATGTTCCCCTCTTCCTTTCACTCACCACAACAATCGTTCCCAGTCTTTGTGTTTTTCCCTTGTGGCTAATTTGTCCATTTCTGCTATTTTTCAAAACATTCACAATCCAGTCTTCTCTTGTTTGGGAGGTCTGCCTTTTTGCAAAG
The DNA here is from genome assembly GCA_030556195.1 of Anolis apletophallus. Classification (NCBI taxonomy): domain Eukaryota; kingdom Metazoa; phylum Chordata; class Lepidosauria; order Squamata; family Anolidae; genus Anolis; species Anolis apletophallus. Next base: position 19,403,318 of record JARBWK010000016.1, on the reverse strand, counting down.
TTGTGCATATAAGGCCCGCGTGGGCTATTATCATGTAGCGCAACACTTCGCAGCTTTGTGATTTTGTGTTTGTTTATATGACATTCCCATTATGAATAATGCAGGCTGCAATTGTATCTTGGATTGGGAAAAAAAATTATTGCAATGTGTTTTTGCACCTTGTCCCACAATTCTTTGGAGTTGGAGAGCGCCTTCCACAAGTCCCTTCTTGTCCTTTATTTTGCCAACACTTGTTTCTCCCCTGATGCATTTTAGCAAATGGATCAACTAGCAATCTGTCCAATTTTAGATCGGAAGCTCTTTAGCTGCAGAGAGAGATGTGTCCTTTGACAGTCAGTAAAGTCCCAAGGGCAAGGGCTCCATCATCATAATTTTCTAGATTTAGCACTTCCAGCATTGGAAACATATTTGGATGTCTCTTCTCAGGGAGGAACTGGCCATGCGGCTCAACCTCACAGAAGCTCGGGTTCAGGTAAGGAATTGCTCCTATTTTGAGTTGGGTTTTTTTTTTGTATCTTTAGTCATCTTTGATGAACCCCTTCCACTGATATAAAATGGGTTGAGTCAATCTATCTATCTCTACCCATCTCTACCCATCTCTATCTATCTCTCCATCCATCCATTTATCTATATCAGTGCTGTCCAACTTCTGGCGGGTCCAGGGCCGGATAAGAGGTCACTGATGACCTGCGGGCCGCTCGGCCGCCCCAGCCCCCGCCCAGCCCAGCCCCGCCCCCTCCTAAAGCCGCCGAAAAAGCCCCTGCCCTAGGAAGGGAGGGGGGGCCCGAAAAAGGGCAGAAGGCGGCGCCAACGGCAGCGCGTCACAGGCCTGGCGTGACGCGCTGCCCCTTGGCACCACCTACTCCTCCTTTTCGGCGCCCCCCCTCCCTTCCTAGGCCGGGGGCCGCCCCGGAGTAGGCGGTGCCAAGAGCAGCGCGTCACGCCAGGCCTGTGACGCGCTGCTCTTGGCGCCGCCTTCTGCCCCCACCCATTCGGCTCCCTGCCCTAGGAAGGGGGGGGCGCCTGGCAGCAGAAGGCGGCGCCAACGCAGCGCGTCACAGGCCTGGCGTGACGTGCTGCCCCCTTGGCACCGCCTACTCCTCCTTTCGGCGCCCCCTCCTTCCTAGGCCGGGGAGCCGCCGGAGGAGGAGTAGGCGGCGCTGAAGAGCAGCCGACACGCCAGGCCTGTGACGCGCTGCTGTTGGCGCCGCCTTCTGCCCTTTTTCGGCGACTCCCCGCCCTAGGTAGGGAGGGCGCCGGAAAGGAGGAGCTAGCTCTCTTCCTCCTCCCTGCCCCGCCTCCCCCTCCCCCGCCGCCATTTAAAAAAATCGATTTTTAAAAAATTTTAAAATGGCGGCTGAGGGCATAGGTGGGGCCGTGTCCAACAGGCTACGGGGCCGGATCCGGCCCCGCCAGTTGGACAGCCCTGATCTCTATCTATCTGTCTCTATCTCGATCCCTCTCTCGCTCGCCCTCCATCCATCCATTTATCTATATCTATCTTTCTCTATCTCTATCCATCTCTATCCATCTCTCTCTCTCTCCACCCACCCATCCATTTATCTATATCTATCTTTCTCTATCTCTCTCCATCCATTTCTATCTATCTATCTCTATCTATCTATCTTTCTCTCCATCCATCCATCCATTTATCTCTATCTATCTATCTATCTCTATCCATCTCTCTCTCTATCCATTCATTTATCTATATCTTTATCTATCTATATCCATCTCTCTCCATCCATCAACCCATTTTATATCTATCTTTCCCTATCCCTATCTCTATCCATCTCTCTCCATCCATCTATCCATCCATTTATCTATATCTATCCCTATCTATCTCCATCAATCTCTCTCCATCCATCCATTTATCTATATCTTTCCATCTCTCTCTATCCATCTCTCCATCCATCTATTTATCTATATCCATCTTTCCATCTCTCTCTATATATCCATCCATCCATCTCTAATAATCTATAATCTCTATCTGTCTACCTACCTACCTACCTGTTCGTATCTATCTTTCTATTTATCTATATCTTTCTCTATCTATCTTTCCATCTATCCATCCATCCATCAATATGTTTATCTATATCTATCTTTCCCTATCTCTATCCATCTCTATTTCTATCCATCCATCCATATCTGTTTATCTATATCTATCTTCCCCCCCTCTCTCCATCCTTCTCTATTTCTATCCCTCTTTCTCTATCTGTCTGCCTAGCCATTTGTCTATTTCTATATCTGTCTGTCGGTCTATCTATCTCCATCTCTATTACTCTCTGTCTCTGTTTATCCATCTATCGTGACCTATCTATCTCTATCCATCTTTCTGTCTCTATCTCTATCACCTCTCTCTATATATACCTCTAGTACAGGGGTGATCACACTTTTTCAGCATGCGAGCTACTCTTAAAGCAACCAAGTCCAAAAGATCTACCTGCCCCGCCACCGTGCACTCCCGCCGCCGCGTGCTCTTACGACCGCGCATGCTCCTGCTGCTGTTTTCCACCCGTGCAGCGCTTCTTCCACCTGCGGGGCATTACAGGAAGGAGAAAGCACGAGGCGGGGCATCCAGAGGGAGCGCTCCGCCCTGCCTGTCTTGCCAGCAACGGAGGCTGCACAGCTGCTTCTGGACGAGAGAGAGGCAGGGCGTTCCCTCCAGAGGCCCCGCCTCGTGCTTCCTTCTTCCTGCAATGCCCCACAGGTGAAAGAAGCACCGCGAGAGCGGAAGCTAGCAGCAGGAGTGCGCGTGCGCGCAGGGTGTGCACGCACATGGCAGGAGCACCCCATCCAGCTGGTAAGGCCTGAAGATCACCTGGAAGAGGGCCGAAGATCTACTAGTAGCTCCTGAGCTACCTAATGAGCACTCCTGCTCTAGTATCTATCTATTTATCTATTTCTATCTATCTGTCTAGGTCTATATCTATTTATCCTTATTATCTATGTATCTATCTACTGTATCTATCTACTGTATCTATCTACTGTATCTATCTATCTATCTATCTATCTATTGATCGAGCGATGGATCTATCCATCTAGCCCTCCCCCCCTCTGATAATGACTCTTTTGGGAATAAATTTCCCTTCCTAATAGCCGATTCCTCTCACTTCCTCTGTTCTTAACTAGGAGTCATTTGTAACTCAGGAATGGCCAGTATTGTGATGCATAACGTTGGAGATAACAAGCAACAACTGTAACAGATATGATCATGATAGAGCAGGCCTGAGCCAACTTGGGCCCTCCCTCCCTCCCGGTGCTTTGGACTTCAACTCCCACAATTCCTAACAGCCGGTAGAGTATATCCCTCTATTGGAATCAGACTCTGGAATTGGGAGGAAAAAAGGCTATTATTATTACTATTATTATTATTGAACTTCCTCTCTGTTTTGGGAAGGTTTGGTTCCAGAACCGTCGGGCAAAATGGCGGAAGCGGGAGAAGACGGGTCTTTTGGGGGGCCTGCCTTGCGGCCCCTTGGCGCCACCCTTGGGCCTCTACCTGGACGTTCCCCTCAGCCCGGCCTGGAGGGCCATGCCCATCTCCGCAACGGCACCCGCCTTTGGACCCACAACCCTGACTGCGCCACTGGGCCTCGGAGGCTTTGCCTGGCTGATGTCCTTCTTCCGCAGCCCCCTCCTCAGCCCCCCTCCCCTGGGAAGGTGAGGAGGATGGGACCCCAAGGGGCACCTAGCCCAGTCCTTGTGACTGAAACCTTCAGCCAAGGCTGGGGTCGTGAGAGTTGTGTGACCCACCCAGGGCATCTCGAGGGCCAGGACATTTGTCTTTGAGTCTTGTAGTCTTGAGAGAAAGAGAACATCTCTCCATCTATCAAAGTCAAAGCCTGTCTGTCTCTCTACCGTTTGCGTCACAAGGCCTGTTGCGGGGTGAAGTGGCCCTCTGTGACTCACTGATTTGGATGTTGCTAGGCACTTGGAGTCTCCTTTGGGAGAGATAAAGTGGAGTATAAAGAAGAACAATAGGTGATGGGTTGGCCATTCCTGGGTGAAGTGTCCCCCTGTCAGTCACAGGTTTGCCTGCTGCTGACCAGAGTGGCCATTGCTGGGAGAAGTGGCCCTCTGCGAGTCGCTGCTTTGTGGTTACTAGGTGAAGGACTGGCCATTGCTGGGTGAAGTGGCCCTCTGTGAGTTGCTGGTTTGACTGTTACTAGGTGAAGGACTAGCCGTTCCTGGGTGAAGTGGCCCTCTGTGAATTGGTTTGCCTGTTGCTAGGTGAAGGACTGCCATTTTCTAGGTGAAGTGTTCCCCTGTGAGTCGCCAGTTTGCCTCTTGCTAGGTGAAGGACTGCCAGTTTTTGGATGAAGTGTCCCCTTGTGAGTCACTGGTTTGCCTGCTGCTGGCTGGACTGCCCATTGCTGGGAGAAACGACTGATGCTGGGTGAAGTGCCCCTCTGCGAGTCACTGGTTTGCCTGTTACTAAGTGAAGGACTGGCTGTTGCTGAGTGAAGTGGCCCTCTGAGAGTTGCTGGTTTGGCTGCTGTTAGGTGAAGGACTGGCCGTTGCTGGGTGAAGTGGCCCTCTGAGCTGTTGGTTTGACTGATGTTAGTGAAGGACTGCCATTGCTGGGTGAAGTGGCCCTCTGTGAGTTGCTGGTTTGGCTGCTGTTAGGTGAAGGACTGGCCGTTGCTGGGTGAAGTGGCCCTCTGAGCTGTTGGTTTGACTGATGTTAGGTGAAGGACTAGCCATTGCTGGGTGAAGTAGCCTTCTGTGAGTTGCTGGTTTGGCTGCTGCTAGGTGAAGGACTGGCCGTTGCTGGGTGAAGTGGCCGTGTCACCAGTTTGCCTGTTGCTAGGTGAAGGACTGGGTGAAGTGGCTCTTTGTATGCCACTGGGACTCAAAGGTCACATGAGTGAGCAAGGGAGGGAGGGAGGGAAGTCCCACAAAGGAAGCCATGGGGACACTGAGAGGTAGGCCCTGACGCTGACCTTGCCTTCTCATCCCTCCTGCGTGCAGGTTCCTTGGCCCTTTGAGCCCCCTGGTGGCAACCGCCTCTGTCCTGATGAAGGCGCCCGGACCTTCGGCTGATCTCCTTCCCACAGCCTTTGTGGATCCTTTTGCGGCTGAAACAAAAACCTCTGCTCTCCCTGCGCTGCTGCAGCGTCAAGCCAAAGGTCATTCTCTGCCGAACCTGACCTCGCTCTCCTCCATCACTTCCTGCTCTGCAAAGCAGCTGTGTTAACCATCTTTGTTGGGGACTGCAATCCAGCTTAAGGGAAATGAGAGCACGTACAGTGAAGACACGCCACTCAAATGCCCTCCGTGTAGAAAAGCAAAAACCTGAAGCGTTGCCGTAACTTATGCATTTCACATCTTTCTGTATATGGAGCCATTCGAAAGAAATAAAAGTTGAGTAAGAACTACACGAGCAAGGGAAAAAAATCAGTTCCTGGCTTGAAAGTATTTCTTTCCTGTTTAATTGTTTGGCCCTTACTTTGAAAGTTGTTTCACTCCAGAAACGTTTTTGTGGCTGCCACAAACTGGGTTGAATTGCTCGGCATATGGGAGTTGTGCAAGGGAGAGCGTGCGAGGCTGGAAGGAGGTACGCACCAGCAAGTCCCTTCAAGACATGGGGGTTCTGTATGGGAAGTTTGCCCTAAGTCTATTGTAGGTGAACTAGAAATCCCAGCAACTACAACTCCCAAATTCCAAGGCCTATTTCCCCCCAAACTCCACCAGTGCTTACATTTGGAAATATTGAGTATCCGTACCAAGTTTGGTCCAGATCCATCACTGTCAGAGTCCACAGTGCTCTCTGGATATAGGTGAACTACAACTCCAAAACTCAAGGTCAATGCCCACCAAATCCTTCCAGTATTTTCTGTTGGTCAGGGGAGTTCTGTGTGCCAACTTTGCTTCAATTTCATCATTGGTGGAGTTCAGAATGCTCTCAGATTGTAGGTGAACTATAAATCCCAGCAACTACAAATCCCAAATTCCAAGTCCTATTTTCCCCAAACTCCACCAGTGTTTACATTTGGGAATATTGAGTAACTATCCGTACCAAGTTTGGTCCAGATCCATCACTGTCAGAGTCCACAGTGCTCTCTGGATATAGGTGAACTACAACTCCAAAACTCAAGGTCAATGCCCACCAAATCCTTCCAGTATTTTCTGTTGGTCAGGGGAGTTCTGTGTGCCAACTTTGCTTCAATTCCATCATTGGTGGAGTTCAGAATGCTCTCAGATTGTAGGTGAACTATAAACCCCAGCAACTACAACTCCCAAATGACAAACTCAATTTGCCGTAACCCCACCAGTATTCAAATTTGGGCGTATCGGGTATTTGTGCCAAATTTGGTCCAGCGAATGAAAATATATCTGGCATTATCAGATACTTACACGACAATTCATAACAGTAGCAAAATTATAGTTTTGGAAGTAGCAGCGAAATTAATGTTATGGCTGGGGGTCACCACAATATGAGGAACTGTATTAAAGGGTCGTGGCATTAGGAAGGTGGAGAAACACTGGTATAATGGAATAGATATGGAAGGGAACCCCCTAAAGGTCATCTAGTCCAGCCCCACCTTCCTAAAAGATCTCATGACCAAAGTTATCTCACGGAAGGAGAAGGGAAGCACATCTCAAGTGGTTCATATTTCAAACATTTATTTTGAAGCTAACTGTTAGAATCGGCATCATGAAACCCGCCATTCCCCCCCTCAGGGTGCTGTGTGTGAACTGCGTGGATCGACAAAGAGCAGCAACTAACAACAACGAACGCAGTGGAACTGGTTTGGCAGAAACTGGAGGCCAGGAATACCAATATATACACTCTAGAATCACAGGGACAATTGGACACGACAGTAGTTCCGAGGGGAGTAACCGTGAGCAAATCAGCGTCTTGTAAACAACAGGTTCCACAAACCAGAGCCTTCTTCAGCCCCTCCGCCGTTCCCTCTGGCTCCCAGGTTTACATTCTGTGATCTGAGGCTCCTAAAGGGAGAGAAGCGCTGCAGCGGCTGCTTGAAGGTGCACAGGGACAGCGAGGGAGGAAGGTCTAGTTGCAGCCGGGTCTTTCTCCATTAGACGTTGCTCAGGGCATCCACCCCAGGCAGGACTTTACCTGCGGGAAGGTCAGGAGACACCTGGGTTAGGCGGATCACCTGGCTATTCGTGAAAGGATTTCTATCGTTGTCATCATCATTCCAAAACCAGACTATAGAATAGGGTGCCCTGACCAAACTGGAGCAAGAGAATGAAGCCACAGCTCCCTACGTGACGTCACTAACCAATATTTTAGAAAAGGACATATTAATCTACGACACAACAAAAACACAGGGCTAAAAGGCTCTGTAAAAAAAAAAAAGCTTTCAAAAGTTCAAAGTACTTTTTTCAGTCTGTATACACTTGATTTTTTTTAAAAAAACACTGTAAAACAAAACCCAACAACAACAGACTTTGGTACAAGCCAGTCAAGGTGGTTCCAGTGGTGATCGGCACAATGGGTGCAGTACCCTAAAGACCTTGGCCTGCACTTAAAAACAATCGGCACTGACAAAATTACCATCTGTCAGCTGCAAAAGGCCACCCTATTAGGATCTGCACACATTATGTGTCGATACATCACACAGTCCTAGACCCTTGGGAAGTGTCCGATGTGTGATCCAATACAACACCAACAACAGACGCTGTACTCTAACAGTAGCAAAACCAAAGGGGGTTACAAGAGCAAATACTGTAATACACAATACATATGTCAAATGAATTGCACAATAGCTGTCTGGGAACTACTATGATACATTCTGAGCACAAGTAACATACATAAATAATCCACTAGCACAATGATAATAATAGGTATAGTATTTATATGGTGAACATAAACCATATTGAGTGTATTCTAAATATTCACCAGCAGAGGTCATGCATTTCACACAATAAATATGGTGAGTAAAGGAACATACACAACAGCATTGTACATTCACCAGTATATTATGCATTAAATAGTACAATAAACATATGCAAGGTACACTTGGAACATTATAGGATGAATATGTGTATGTTCCTTTACACACCATATTTATTGTGTGAAATGCATGACCTCTGTTGGTGAATATTTAGAATACACTCAATCAAGTTTGTATATGGTTTATGTTCACCATATAAATACTATACCTATTATTATCATTGTGCTAGTGGATTATCTATGTATGTTAATTGCGCTCAGAATGTATCATAGTAGTTCCCAGACAGCTATTGTGCAATTCATTTGACATATGTATTGTGTATAGCAGTGTTTCTCAACCAGTGTGCCGTGGCACACTAGTGTGCCGTGAGCGATCATCAGCTGTGCCGTGGGAAATTGGAACCTCCAATACTCTTTCTTCCCCCTCCTGCTGAACACTTTTTCTTCTCCAGTCGGGCTTCCATTCTCGCAGCCTCGCTCTGCTCGCTTTGCTCACGCTGCTGCTTCTGCGGGAGGGGGGAGGGAGGAAGACGTGACCCGTGCGGGCGCTACTGCGCAGACTCCCCCCACGTCTTCCTCCCTCCCCTCCACAGTGCTCTCTGGATATAGGTGAACTACAACTCCAAAACTCAAGGTCAATGCCCACCAAACTCTTATAGTATTTTCTCTTGGTTATGGAAGTTCTGTGTGGGAAGTTTGATTCCATTCCATCATTGGTGGAGTTCAGAGTGCTCTTTGATTGCAGTTGAACTATAATTCCCAGCTGTTGAGCAAGACCTTTGTGTGTGTATCTCTGCCATTCCTGCCAGGATATCTATGTTGTGTTCATCGAAACAGGCCCAGGTTTCACACTGAGTGTATAAATATGTTTAAAAACATATTAACTATAAGTATTACTGTGTTAGAGTGTCATTTTGTGTCATTTTGGTTGGTGGTGTGGCCCAGGATTTTGCAAATGTAAAAAATGTGCCGCGGCTCAAAAAAGGTTGAAAAACACTGGTGTATAGGTATTACAGTATTTGCTCTTGTAACCCACTTTGGTTTTGATCCAATACAACAGCCAGCATAGTGATCTTGTTTGCTGTGTACCAATCTTGTTGTGTATATAATAGTAATAGTAATACTAATTGACTTATATGTATTTACTATACTTTTATACTGCCCCTCTCAGCCCGAAGGCGACTTGAGGCGGTGTACAATGGCAAATAAATGCCCACAGATAAATACATAATAAAAACAACCATAGAAAAGCAAAAATTCACAGTAAAAAAATATAAAATACATATCTCAGCATCTCCTTATAGGCTACCCTATCTCCTCGGGGGGACTCAGAGAGGCTTTTAGGCAAAACATCCAATGCCTTGGTGATAAACAAATGCATTTCTCAAAAACAGTGCAAGGTAACATTAGATACAGATTAATTGATTGCTTTATGTTTCTATTTATGTACTAGATCTGACATTGAATGCCTGCCATCTTTTGTTGTAATCTGCCCTGAGTCTCCTTTAATAGAGGCATGGTGTGCTCCCTACAAGTAGCCCCAGTTAGTAGCCTGGCTGCTGATCTTTCCATTAATTGCAGTTTCTGATCCATCTCCAAAGGCAGCCACACATAGAGCGCATTACAGTAGCCCATTCTGGATGTAACTAAGGCGTGGACCACCGTGGCCAAGTCAGGCTTTTTGCGGTATGATCGCAGCCGGCGCACAAATTTTAACTGTGCGAAGGCCCTCCCAGCCACTGCCAATAATGACGGAAGTCCGGAGTGTCCGTGAGGATAAAGCAGACATGGGCACCTCTAGTTGTTTTGGACTTCAACTCCAACCGGCTGTTCAAAATTGCAAGAGTTAAAGTCCAAAACACTGGGAAGGCTGAAGTTTGCCCACGCCTGGGATAAAGCATTTTTGTAATGGTTCTACAGTGTTGGCACCACACATTGATTCTCCTCAGCTGCCTGGCTCTGGCCCCAAAGGCCCCTATTGGCACCCTGAGAACCGTGCTCCATGAAAACACCAAGGGGGTCAAGGTAGAGAAGGGGGAGAGAGGAGCCATTACCTTCCAGGAGCTCCAGGCTGGCTCCTCCGCCGGTGCTGACATGGCTGACTTTGTCCTCAGTGTCCCACTTGGCGCAGCAGGTCGCCGTGTCTCCACCGCCTGCTCAGCAAAAGACAGGATAGAATCATAGAATTGGAAGAGACCTCGGGGGCCATCATCCAGCCCAACCCCATTCTGCCAAGAAGCAGGACAATTGTGTTCAAAGCACCCCCGACAGATGGCCATCCAGCCTCTGCTTCAAAGCCTCCACCACACTCCCTCTGGGGTAGAGAGTTCCAGCTCTCACAGTCAGGAAGTTCTTCCTCATGTTCAGGTGGATAATATGCCTTTTAGAGGCTTTTGGGGTGGTAATGGAAATAAGTTATTACTGTCAGCCACTGCAGAACCTCAGCAATGCAGTCCACTCGCAAGTCAATCTGAAACCGGTGCAGTTGTAAAAAAAAAAAGGGAGTCCAAAATTCACCAGTCCTTTCAACATTGTTAAAGTGCTAAGCCCTGTAACTGTGGACTACATGGACATAAGAGGGGGGGTTGTGGTAGTGTGCAGAAAACTGGATTTCTGAGCATAAACTTCACTAGCGACTATTTGCTCGCTGTAGAAACCCAGGCAATAAATCTATTCCCAAGGGATTGACTTCTGAGTGGATTGCATTCTTGGTGAGGTTCTGCAGTGAATGACGTAAGGTCGCTAGTGAAGTTTGTGCACAAAAATTCAGGTTTTCTACTACTCACTGCCACAACCTCCATGCTCGTGTCAACGTAGCTCATTCTAGTCCACGCATGGGCAAACCTGGGCCTTCCAGGTTTTTGGGACTGCAACTCCCACCATTCCTAACAGCCTCAGACCCTTTTCTTTTCCCTGTCAGCCACTGAAGCGGCTGAGGGGGAAAAGGAAGGGGCCTGAGGCTGTTAGGAATGGTGGGAGTTGTAGTCCCAAGCAGCTGGAAAGAGGACCCAAGTTTGCCCTGGACTAGTCCTTCCGCCAAAATCCCCGATAGTTCCAGTGATCCAGATCAAGAACCCTCCCTTCTAGGGTCGCACGGGGTCAACCTGTCCCTACCGATGATGGTGATGCACCCTTTGGCCGTGACCGCCACCACTTTGTCCATCACGGCTTTGGTGCCATGGGCAAAATTCTCCCACTCGAAGACGCCCACTGGGCCGTTCCACACAATCAGCTTGGCCCGGCCCACGGCCTCCACAAAGTTCTTGACGCTCTCGGGACCGCAATCCAAGCCCTAAAAAGAGGGAAGAAAGAAAGAAAGAGGAGGATACTAGGGTTTGGCCGCTTCCCCAGAGACAAGCGGAAAGGGCCCCTGACTCAGAGCCTCTCTTGGGACCCACCATCCATCCGGCCGGGATACCGGAAGCCACAGTGGCCTTCCCGCTCTGCGCCTTCTCGTCAAACTTGTCCGCAGTGACGAAGTCGACGGGGAGGTTGATCCGCACTTTGTTCTTCTCCGCCTTCGCCATCAGGTCCTTGACTATTTTGGCCCCTTCCTCATCAAACAAGGAGTTGCCAATCTGGAGGCAGAAGAAAAAACATGACAGACCTATTTCTTTGTTCTACTAAAGATAAAGATGGGCTCAAAGCCAACCTTAAAAACTGTGGCACAGACACAGAGAACTGGGAAGCCCTTGCCCTTGAGCACTCTAGCTGGAGGTCAGCTGTGACCAGTAGTGCTGTGGAATTTGAAGAGGGACGAAAGGGAGAAATGTGCCAAGAGGAAGGCGCCTCAAGCCAACCCCAACCGGGACCATCTTCCATCTGGAAACCAATGTCCTCACTACGGGAGAACATGCAGGTCAAGAATAGGACTCCACAGCCACCGCCAGGACACATCACTTGGAGGACCATCATCCTTGGGCTACGAGGGAGTACTCATGATTATGCACAAGCCTAGTGTTTACCCTTCCCTATGCTACCCAAAGATTTTAGATAGATTTGGCTGGAGGTATACTTAAGAACCGACCCTGTTCCGACTTACATACAAATTCAGAACAAACCTACAGAACCTTGTTTGTAACTCGGGGACTGCCTGTAATGCCTTTCATGGCGAATGAGGACAAACGCTACAAGTCGCATACATACCTCCATTTTGTTGATGACTTTCAGGAAGGTGAAGGCCATTCCGCCACCGATGATCATCTCATTGACTTTGTCCAGCATGTTATTGATCAGCTGGATCTTATCTTGAACCTTTGCTCTGACGAAAGAGAAGGGGGAAAAGATCCACATTAGGAGCCCTTGAGCTGTTTAGGAAGAAAGCCACAAAGAGCTAGAAAGGGATAGATATACGTATAAGACCCGTCATCACCCTCCACCAGGCCACAGCGGCTCCAACTGATTTGTTGTTTGGCCACTTAGGTATTAAATGTTTGCCATTCTGTTACTTTTGTTGTAAACCGCCCTGACTCCCTTTGGGAGACAGCGTGGTATATAAATAAAGTATTATTGTTATAGTATTATTATTACCCACTTCCACCCGACTGTCTGCACCTGGAGGGAGGTCCCAAGTTGGCCTGTGCCTGGGCTACAGTAACTCCCAGCTGTCTAATGACTGGCAGTGTTCCTCAACCATCCTAATGCTGCGACCCACTTAAGATAGTTCCTCATGTTGTGGTGACCCCCATCCATAAAATTATTTTTGTTGCTACTTCACAGCTGTAATTTTGCTCCTGTTATGAATCATCATGTAAATATCTGATCTGCAGGATGTATTTTTATTCACTGGACCAAATTTGGCACAAATACCCAATATGCCCATTTGGGAGTTGTAGTTGCTGGGATTTATAGTTCAGCTACAATCAAAGAGCACTCTGAACTCCACCAATGATGGAATTGAACCAAACTTGGCATACAGGACTCCTATGACCAATAGAAAATACTTGGAAGAGTTTGATGGGCATTGACCTTGAGTTTTGGAGTTGTAGTTCACCGACATCCAGAGAGCGCTGTGGACTCAAACAATGATGGATCTGGACCAAACTTGGCACCAATACTCCATATGTGGCCCAAATGTGAACACTGGTGTGGTTTGGGGGAAATAGACCTTGTCATTTGGGAGTTGTAGTTGCTGGGATTTATAGTCCACCTTCAATCAAAGAGCATTCTGAACCCCACCAAAGATAGAATTGGGCCAAACTTCCCACACAGAGACCCCCATGACCAACAGAAAATGCTGTGTTTTCTGATGGTCTTTGGCGACCCCTCTGACATCCCCCGCGACCGCTCCAGGGGACCCGCCCCCAGGTTGAGAAACACTGCACTAAAGGAAGTACTGAGCAGAGATTATGATGTGTTTGCAGCTTGACCTCTGATGGAAATGTCAGACACACAAACTATTCTGATTGATATAACAAACATACAGATGATCCTAAGGAGAAAGAAAAGTATCTGCACACAGTGAGGCCACTTTTGTAGCCAAGCATTGAGTGATCCAGTTTAAATTAGAAGAGGAAAATGGGACTCTGGCTCTTACCCGCCAAGGATGGCCAGAAAGGGGCGCTCCGGGTGCTCCAAAGCTTTGGCAAAATAATCCAGCTCTTTCTTCATCAGGAAGCCGGCGGCCTTTTGAGGCAGATTGACCCCAACCATGGAGCTGTTTTATTGGGAGAAAAAAAAAACACATTTCCAGTAATGCACTGTGCTGAATAATACCAACAACAACAACAGAACCTGCTCTTTTGGTTCCATAAGGATTTATCACTCTACTCTTCAAATCCAAAGCTATATACAGATTTAGCTGCAAATGTGAATACTGGAGACACAATACTGGACTTCTAGAAGTTCACACCTCTCTGATTTAACACTTCCTGCAAAGATTTGTGATGCTCTTCCGCAAGCAACAGTGTTGTGTGCAAGATTCATTTATACAACTGGTGAGAAGGCATAGGAAAAGATCTGGTTTCCTTGCGTTGATCATAACAGTAAATAAAGGACAACACTCGAAAATAGGGAAATACCAGACAAGGAACTATTAGGGCCAACTAATCACCTCCCAACATAGGATTCCCCCAGGCAGTGAGAAGCCAGACCTTGAAAACTGCTAGGCCATTAAATGCTAATCAAGGTGGCCAAACTGCACTTTTCTAAGGCTGAGAGATTCCCAAGACTATAATGATTTGATCAGAATCCGCATCCCTAAAACCGAAGGACATGAAGTTTCCCATAAAGGGCTAAACCAACATGGATGATGTGAAAACAGAGGCTGCATACCTGTGGGCCCTATGCGCCGTCCCAAAAGCATCATTGACATAAACATCGCCCAGTTTAGAAAGGGAGGCTCTGAATGCATCCACCTTTGCAGGATCAGCCTTAGTCTGTGGACAACAAGAGAGATTTTTAATATAAATTATTCGGTTTACATTATTTGGAGGCACTACAAAAAATTGGATAATTCTCCTTGGCAATGCCAAAGACCCCCTGTGGTGAACTGGGAATTTTGTTACAGGTTAAATGTAATTTTATATTGAAGGAGACTCATTGAGTTACAGAAGAAACGTCAGGAGAAAATGCTACCCAGGCATAGGTGTAGCAGAGTTAGCAATAATCTGCCCAGAGACAGCAGAACAGAGAAGGGAGTCAAACTGAGCATGTGCAGGAATGCAAAGAGATAAAGAAACACTGTATCTCCAACACTGAAGTGTGGACAGTCCGTGTTACATTATGATAGGCTGCAATTCTAGCTGCGACATAACTTTTAACCAATAATAAGATTTTGGGCAACCATAAGTTGAACCCTGATGCTTGCATAAATATGTGCCTTACAAGAGGGGAGGGGCCGCCCCCTGGAAGCACCATGTTGTGCTGAGGGACGGACTCACAGCTGTGAAAACAAAGTAAACTGAGCTTTCTGAGAAAATCCTGTTGTCTGTCTTCCCTTCTACTGCGTCTGCACGAGCAGCCTGCCTTGTGGGAGTATGGTTATCTGCTACATTTCTGGTGACCCCGACATGATATGATTTATGAGACAGACCGTGAAGCGTGTTGACATGTTAGGGTAATGTGAGCCGGAAAGAGCTGATATTAAGAGCAAGTCTCGGCAGGGAGAGCAGAGTTGCCATGGCAACGTAACTGTGAAGCAGAAGTGGGAGGAGTCAGTTGGCCAGCAGATGTGACCAGAGTCAGTTGGTGCCTAACTGTCAAGCCAGAAGGGTCTGTTAGATTCTGCTCTGAGGAGAGGAGTAGGAATCACGTTGTTGAAACTGCAGGGAAGCAGTTAGTCTTAGGAAAAGACAATTTTCAGTGTAGGTTTGACTGTCAGACCAGCTCGAGGAGAGAGCAGGTTCTGAGTAGTCGGTGTTAGAGCTGTGAGGATACTGTTCTAGTGAGCTGAGCTTGCGAGCCAGCTGGTTTTATGTAAAGCCTGAGGGCTAGATATAGACAAAGTGTCTTTAAAAGGCCAGAGTGCCTATATGTTGATATAGAGAGAAGCTGATCTAGCTGAGCAATAGCAATAGTTAAACATTGCAACTTTATATTTGCCATAACTAGAACATCTGTAACCTTTGCAAGTCGTGCCTCTTCGGAAGTGTTATATAAAGTATCAAACCAAGCTTTTGTGCCACAATAAACTGTTTATTGTTAGTTCATCTGAAAACCTCTCTCTGTGCCATTGCTTTCAAAAGTCAAGCCTCAGTTTGAAAGGCAGAGTTGCCTATCTTGTCTCACAATGTAAACCCTCACATCGGTAGCCAGAGAATTAATATGGTGGCAGCGTAATTAGAAATAGATCCTCTCACAGTGGGACGCACGCTTTAGGCTGTGTCTCCACGAAGTGGTCCATTTGAATATATGAGGGGTTTTGACGCTAGCTCACGGCGGCTTTTCGAAATCTTTACAAATGATGGCAGTGGTGGGATAGCCTGTCCTGCCACACAGTTTTTAAAAGTCACGAAGTAGTGTCAGTGGACTGTCGAAATTGTCTAGCTTCTTCACACCCCCCAATGGCTGGATTTGCCTCAACCAGAAATAAGTCGCCTTCTCTATTACAACTGGCTTTTATTTATTTCGTATCAAAAGCATTGCATACATTTGTATGAAACTAATAAAAATAGGAGCGCAAGCGGCGAAATATCTTTTGACCAAAAACGGGCAACAGCAACGGCATTATCTGTAGCCTCCAACAGTTCTTCCTCTGTATGTGAGGCAGGGCACAGTGGACAAGCACACAGAGACGGAGTTGTATGTTCTGCTCCACAGTCACACAAAGCGGGGGGATTCTTTTAGGTCATGCCATTTTGCCAGGTTGTCTTTTGATCTGCTCACTCCATTTCTGAGTCTGTTCAGGGACTTCCAAGTTGCCCATTCTGGAGAAAGACCCTCCCTTGCGGGGGGGCCACCCAGTTGGTATTTCCTGGTTTAGCTGCCCAGAGGGATACCCTTGCTTATATACAACTGGCTTATATACTAATCCTCTCAATGGCTTCTAAGTCTCCAGAGTTGACCAGCTTTAGGCAATTAGTTTAAGTGCCCCACAACAACTAACGAATGCTTAAATGACTGAGGGGGAAATGGAAGAAGCCTGAGGCTGTTAGGAGTTGTGGGAGCTGAAGTCCAAAACACCCGGGGGGGGGGGTCATGTTTGCCCATGCCTAATATAAACTCATCAATGTCCATTGTATTTAAGAAGTACTATCTGCACAAAACTAACAACAATATGACATTATAATTATATATTTTATATTACACAAGATCACTATGCTGGCTTTTGTATTGGATCACACACTGGACACTTCCCAAGTGTTTAGGACTGTGTTGTGTATCGGCAAATAATGCATGCAGATCCAAGCAGGGTGGCCTTTTGCAGTTGACAGATTGCAATTCTGTCACCGACAATTGTTTTTAAGTGCAGGCCAAGGTCTTTAGGCACTGCATCCAGTGTGCCAATCAACACTGGGACCACCTTTACTGGATTGTGCCAGAATCTTTGCAGTCTGTCCGTCTGTCCTTCCCTTCTCCTCCTAGCCGTTCCCTGCCACGCGTTGCTGTGGCCTGCTCTGTGTATATGTGCTTTTGTGTGTATATATATTTGTGTATATATGTGTCTGCATATATATATATGTGTGTGTGTGTATTTGCGTTTTTGGTTTTTTAGTTTTTCCCGCTGTGTTTTTTCAGTGTTTCTATGAGTGATGGTTACTCGTTGGCCTGATAGGTGTCATGTCCAAATTTGGTGTCAATTTGTCCAGTGGTTTTTGAGTTATGTTAATCCCACAAACGAACATTACATTGTTATTTATATAGATGTAATATTACTAATAATATTACAGCATAATTGTATAGTACAATATAGTAATATATAATACTAATATTGCGCTATGGTAATAATCTAATATATTGTATTTGCATATTACTTGTAAGCCGCTCTGAGTTCCCTTTGGGGTGAGAAGGGCAGCATATAAATGTCGTAAATTTTTAAAAAGTAAATTAGAACATAAGCTTAAAACAGGAGGGAAAACAAAATGTGAGCAAGTATGCAAAGCCTAGCACAAGTCACCCAGCCTGTATTTCACGCAGAGGTTTCAGAATAAGCAGACGTTGGTGCAGTGTGCATGCAAGCCCTCTCCCTCCAGGCGTTTGCTTGCACATGTTTCTGGAGCGCCATGCGGTGTTCTGTATCATGCTGCGAAAGGGCACTGTTACTGTATGTCAGCCTCCTGCCCTCTGGGTGCTCCAAAAAGGAGCCAAGTCGGAGGCTTAATGGGGTCAGAGCGGCTAAGAAAAGAAACTGACTGGGAGAAAGCCCCATAGGTGACCTTCAAGGAAATGTCAGAGGTGGTCTGAACGCCCTCAAGGCATCCGATGCCGTCCCATCCTGGGAGCTAAGCAGGGCCAACCTCTCTTTAGTACTTGGATGGGAGACAATTGATGAATCCCAGGTTATATTCCAGAGAAAGGGACTGACAAAGTGACCACAGGAGGAAATTCATGGGGTTATCCTGGTCATCCTGGGTTATCAAGGTCATTTCCTAATTGGTCCATAATTAAAAACATGGGAAGTTTATTAAACTGCAAAAACTTTGTGTCTGTGGAAGGGGCCTGAGGCTGTTGGGAGTCCAAAACATCTGGAGGGCCCAAATTTGCCCGTGACTGACCTAGACACTTATACTCCTTGATGCAACCTAGAATCACAATGACTTTTTGAGCTGCTGTGTCCAATTGAGGTCGCCGTAACTCGACTGAAGGCACAGACACCCACCTTGTTCCCTGAGGCATCCTTCCCCTTCCCTTCCTCTTCTACGTGGAACCGGAGATTCTCCAGGAGAATGACGGAACCGGCGGCAGGGTTGGCACAAGCGGCCTCCACCTCTGCACCCACGCAGTCTTTCAGGAACAAGATATCCCTGGGGGGACAACCCAAGAACACACAACGTGAGTCCAGGCATTTGAATGTAATCAGGAAATCCAAGAAATACAACATGAGGCCGTACTTTCCAATCAGGGTTTTGAGTTCTGGGACAACCGGTTGCAGAGAGTACTTGTCGGGCATCGGGACCCCATCTGGCCGCCCCAAGTGGCTCATGAGGACCACGGACTTGGCTCCATGGTCCAAGCAGTGCTTGATGGTCGGGACAGCTGCCTTGATTCTGCAATCAAAACAGAGGGTGAAGTGCAAAGAGTCACTCAGGGGTCAAAGTTAGAAAAGCAGTTCAAGCTAATTCAGGATTGGGTGGCTGTGTGTTTTCCAGGCTGCCTGGCCACATTCCAGAAGCATTCTCTCCTGGCGTTTCGCCTGCATCTATGGCAGGCATCCTCAGAGGTGGTGAGGTCTGTTGCAAACTAGGCAAGTGGGGTTCATATACTTTGTTATATTATGTTATTATTATTTTATTGTCTTATGTTATTGTATAAGCATTTTTACTTGATGTGTCTTGTATGTATTTTATTTTGCTTTATTGTAATTGCTTGGGCTTGGCCCCATTTTAGCTACCCCGAGTCCCTTCACAGAGATGGAGGGGGTGCGTACAAATCAATTTGTTGTTGTTGTTATTATTATTGTGAAATGATGTCCAGGGTGGGAGAAAGAACTCTTGTCTGCTTGGGGCAAGTGTGAATGTTGCCACTGGCCAACTTGATTAGCAATGAATAGCCTTGCAGCTTCAAAGCTTCCCAACAAAGGACTTTCCCCAGGCAGGAAGCAGCCAGGTTTTGAAGCTGCAAGGCCATTAAATGCTAATCAAGCTGGCCAATTGCAACATTTGCACTTTCCTCGGACAGACAAGAGTTCTTTCTCCCACCCTGGAGATCATTCCACAGATATATAAACCCCACTTGCCTAGCTTCCAACAGACCTCACAAACTTTGAGGATGCCTGCCATAGATGTGGGCAAGACGTCAGGAGAGAATGCTTCTGGAACAGGGCCAGGCAGCCCAGAAAACTCACAGCAACCTAATGATTCCAGCCATGAAAGCCTTTCAACAACACATTAGAGATGAGAAAGGCGGTAGATAAATACTACAATACTATAAATACTATGGAAATGACCTGGAAATACAGGTCATTTCCATAACCTGTATGTTGATGCCACAACATTGTTGGGGCCATTTGTCTTTCTCACAACCCACAACATCACTTCTGTGGAAAACTAATCAAAATTTTCAAATGGCCATTTGCAACGTATTTGATTCTGTATGAACAAATGACGGTGGCCACAGAGTTGCAACCTTCTCAGTGCATTTGATTTTCATCTAGCGCTTCACCTTCCTCAGATCAATTGGAAGCTGAGCACATATCTACGGTATTGTCAAAGTAGCAGCAAATCCAATCTATACAATCTTCTGAGTCTTGTCTATACATATCATTTCTGAAATCACAGGAAAGTAAACAACATTCTTCCACAGAGCTACAGGCTACTGAAACACAAATCACTGCTTCCCACTAAGCTCCTGTTTAAAAGCTCCAGAAAGGCCTCTTACCTTTGGTTGTTGGTTATTTTGTTGTCCTTCATTGGGACATTGAAGTCAACCCTAAAAAAATAAAGGGAGACTATTAATCACGTGCAAACAATGCCCCATCTCCTCCACCATTCTGCCAGAAGCCAATGAAGCCCGGCATCAGGAAGTAGTATAGCTCACCATTTCACTCCCACATTTACACCTGGGCAGGTAAAGCAAATAAAGGAACAGTGACTCGTTAAGAATAAAAATGATCTGGCTACGGTCGTCCACGATCTTGTCACACCCCGAATAGATTACTGCAACACACTCTATGTGAGGCTGCCTTTGAAGACAGTTCGGAAACTGCAGTTAGTCCAACAGGTGGCAGCCAGATTACTAACAGGAGCTACATACAAGGAGCATGCCACCCCCTTGCTGTGTCAGCTCCATTGCCTGCCTGTTTATCTCCGAGCTCAATTCAAAGTGCTGGTTTTGACCTATAAAGCTCTATATGGTTCTGGCCCATCTTACTTGTCTGCCTCTATGTCCCATCTCACAATTTAAGATCATCCGGGGAGGCCCTGCTTTCGCTCCTGCCAATATCGCAAACGCAGCTGGCAGGGACGAGAGACAGGGCCTTCTCGGCTGTAGCCCCCCACCTGTGGAACACGCTTTCTAATGAAATACGATCAATCCCATCCCTCCTGGCGTTTAGGAAGAAACTAAAATCTTGGTTTTGGGACCAGGCTTTTGCAAAATAAATACAAGCAGCACTTGACTGGAATTGGATTGGCAAGATACTAAATATGAGGATACGGTTTTACTGTTTTATCAATGGGTTTGTGGACTGAATATTGTTTTAACTTAATGACTGTTGTTGCTATGGTTTTAATTTCCTATGTATTTATGGTTTTATAGTGTGATATTGATTTGTGGTATCGAATTGCTTCCTTTGTTAGCTGTATCCAAGTTGATTTATTTTGGGCCAACGGGCCACGGATTACAAATATATTTTTGAGTTGACCATTGGGTCTCGAAGAATACATCACAGAAGAATGGGACTATATTATTGAGTCTAAGACTAAGGGACTTACTGTAAGTGACTCTGGTATTTTCCTTTGGTTTGTGCGCCGTTTATATGTAATAGATATACTTTTGTGTTATTGGAAAGTAATAAGATTGAGCTTATATGCAAGCCTGAATATATTGATTATATACAGAACCCCACTGTGTGTTGTTGTGTTGAAGGACAGGTACAGTCTAAAACAAAGATCAAAGCCTGGGAAGCAGGCCAAAATAGGTTTCTAAGTCAAGGTTGACAGAGCACAGAGTCTATTTGCTCTCTCTTTGTCGTGAGCCTTTGCCCCCCCATCCCCCAAAGTGCAATGCAAACAAAGGAAAGAAACACATCAGGATTTTGGGGGAACCTGTAAAAGGTTTTGCCTTGGAAAAGGCAATAGGCTTGACATTTATTTATTTATTATTTGGACTTGTATGCCGCCACTCCCCGAGGGCTCGGAGAGGCTCACAATCACATAAAAGCATAAAACAGTAAAAGAACCAAAGAACAACATTTAAAATTAAGCAGGTTATGGTTAGACATACTCAGCAGTCGAGGAAAAGGTAAGTCTTACAGGCCTTGCGAAAGGATGGTAAATCTTGCAAGACCCGGACTTCACTTGGGAGAGTGTTCCAGATTGATGGCACCACCACAGAGAAGGCTCTACGGATAGAGATGTTAAGTGGATAGATTTGACACTAGGCACCTCGAGGAGGTTCAGTTCCAGGATCCAATCAAATCACTCTCTAGACTTGAACCTAAGGCCCCTTCCACACAGCTGAATAAAATCCTACATGTTTTGCTTTGAACTGGAATATATGACAGTGTGGACTCAGATAACCCAGTTCAAAACAGATATTGGGGGATTTTCTGCCTTGATATTCTGGGTTATATAGTTATGTGGAAGGGCCCTTAGAATGGAGAACACGTGGCTCCTCAGGTCTTGTTGGCAGCAGTCTTAACCAGGCCAAGCCGAAAGTGAGGGATGATGGGAGCTATAGTTTCATATCTGGAGGATCACATTATTTTCCTTCCAGGCTTTAAACTCATTGGATTGCTCTTTGCATTATGGGGCCCAGTCAGTGGGTTATCTGTTTATTGATCTGACTGGCCATAAAGCACACTTCTTTGAGAGCAATTTAATTATTTTATATCCATTTCAATTCCATTCAAATTCTGGACAGTTCTCACAAAGCTTTGGGACTTCCTTCTCCCAATGGGCCAAAAGCGCCTAAGAATGGCCGCTCTGCGTGTAGCAGCTTGCATCTCAGTACTGGCTTAGATTGCAAGTTCTCCTGCTTTGTGGGAACTCTCATCCTGCATGTCAATGGAGAGGAATTACTCAGCAGAAAGGCGGAGGAGGAGGAGCTCCAGAAGCCATGGCTTCAAAACCAGCTTTCTGCCCCCAAAGGACAGGCTTTGAAGGGCAGAGGAAGTTGCGTGGTGTAAAGAATGCGAACCTTCAGGCTTTGTTTCGGTTAAAACAGGAAACGGGTGGTTCAAATGACATGCCTTAGCTCCGCTCTGAATGCTCAGGTTGTAGGATGACACTCCCCACATTTCAAAAATGCAACAAATCTTTACTAGGCTGCTTCATGCAACTCACTGTAGCACCTAACACCATCTCAGGCCTCATCATATAACATCCAGATCATCTGTTTTGAACTGGATTATATAGTAGTGTAACCTAAAACAACCCAGTTCAAAGCAGATAATGTGTTTGTATAATCTGGATTATATGGAAGTTTAAAAGAGGCCTGAGTTAGGGAAAAGGAAACAAAAACCAGGCAGTAAAACCATTTAATAAACCTGTATAACAAAATTTAAAAAATAATTTCCTGTTCCTAGTTTCAAATGTGATTTCCTGTTTAATCGTGTATTCCTTACTTTGCTTCCTAACTTCCGACCAAAAGGTCACAGGTTGAAATCAGTGGAACAGGGCGAGATCCCGCTGCCAGCCCCAGCTCCTGCCAACCTAGCAGTTCGAAAACATGCAAACGTGAGTAGATCAATAGGTACCGTGGGAAGGTAACAACGCTCCATGCAGTCATGCTGGCCACATGACCTTGGAGGTGTCTATGGACAACACTGGCTCTTCAGCTTAGAAATTGAGATGAGCACCAACCCCTAGAGTTGGACACGGCTAGACTTAATGTCAGAGGAAAACTTTAACCTAATTCGGAAGTAGTTGTTCTAATCCAGAAACTGTATTTTTTGTGGCTGCCACAAACTGTTGAATGAGTTGAGACTCAGGCCCCTTCTAGACTGCCATATGAAATCCAGATCATCTGCTCCAAACTGGATTATATGGGAATGTAGACTCAGATAATCCAGTTCAAAGCAGGTGACGTGGATTACCTGCTTTGATTATTTGAATTATATGGCAGTGTAGAAAGGATGTTATTTATTTATTTATTTCTTTATAATATTTATATACCGCCTTTCTCACCCCTGGGGGGGACTCAAAGCAGTTTACACATAAAATGGCAAAATTCAATGCCTTACATTGGGCACCGATACAATGCCAATACAAACAATTACAACAGTAAAACAACAATAAAACATAAATCATAATTAAAACAATACATCAACAAGCATTAAAACAATAAAGCAGTCTTGTCAGTCGAATAGCCGTTCCAGTCAATGTCCCTCTAAACTGCTACATACATCTACTGTCCAAAGGCCTGATCCCAGAACCACGATTTTTTTCCTTTAAGAGCCAGGAGGGAGGGAGCGGATCTTCCCTCATTTGGGATTGTGTTCCATAGGCGGGGGGTCACAGGCGAGAAGGCCCTGTCTCTCGTCCCTGCCAGGCGCATTTGTACTGTTTACGGGAGCGAGAGCAGGGCCTCCCCCGATGATCTTAGATTATGAGGTGGATAGATATTCATAGAAAAACTAGAGTGAAAGGTGCTATAGTAGGAAGAAATAAAGTTTTTGCAGTTTAATCAACTTTTTCCATATTTAATGATAGAACCAATTAGGAAATAGCATTTACAATCCAGGAACAAAAAAAATCATAGTGTTACATAGTGTAAAATAGGTCAGATTTTGATGTTTCAAATTATTTGATTTTTGAGGAGCATATAATTTGCCACACATCTTCAACTGGCAATCAAATGAAAGGGAAATGACCTTGCTGAGCACCAGCAAGCTTGGAAAAAGAAACCTTTGCATTTAAGTTATTTAAAAATGCCTCAAGGTATTCACTGAAGAGTCAGAGACAATAGGCAAGTGACCCTACTAGGTATTCCTTCTGGAGTTTCCCCTGCTGCATTGGGTTCCATTCAGGCCATGGAGTAAGCAGCTTTCCCTTTTCAGTTGTAGATCTTCTCTGCCTGCAAATCCTCACACCTTTCTCCGCTCACCCTCCTCCTCCTCTGCCAGGGCAGAAATAGCTTGGCATTTACCATCTTCCCTGTCACTCCAAGGCTGGCCTGAAAGGGAAGCTGTCTATATATTCAACCGATTCCCCTGGACTGGAAGGTCTAATAGAAGGCACAGAGCGAGGCCTGTTTAAGCGAACCCTCCCCTTCACAACAAACGTCCTTGTTAAGAGTGTCAAAACTTAAGAGGTCACTTTCAGACGAATTCAAAGACTCCAAAACCCAAAAATTCTGGCACAGACTGCAGATTTCCAGACTCGAAATCCCATGCACTTAGCTTGGAAACAATTCACTCCTAATAAAAAGAGTTGTTGGGTATTGACTTCCCTCTCCCTGGTGCATTTCAAATGTCTATGGGGCTCTTTTAAAATTTATTATTTTTATTTTATATATATATATATATATATATATATATATATATATATATATATATATATCAGTGTACAGAGCTATCCTACTGTCTATTCTCCTATATGGGTCTGAAACATGGGTCACCTATCGCCAACACCTACGACTCCTCGAACACTTTCATCAGTGCTGTCTTCGCACAATCCTAAATATACACTGGACCGACTATGTGACTAATGTTGCTGTCCTTGAGCAGGCAGGGATCACCAGCATTGAGACCATGCTATTGAGAACACAGCTGCACTGGGCAGGGCACGTCTCTAGGATGGAGGACCACCGCCTCCCGTGCGGTGAACTCGCCAAGGGTCAGCACAAGAGGGGCACCCCCAAAAAGAGATATAAGGACTCCCTGAAACAACATCTCAGGCTCGCCCAGATTGATCACCAACAATGGTCCACCCTGACCTCACATCGGGAGGCATGAAGACGCACTATCCACAATGCTGTGGCCTCCTTTGAGAAGACACACCAAATGGGTCTCGAAGAGAAACGACAACGCAGAAAGAACCGCAACTTGGAAACAACATCACCCAAGGAGACTTTCTGCTGTGCTTTCTGCAACCGAACTTGCCTATCTCAGATTGGCCTTTTTAGTCATCAACGCGCCTGGGATGAGTCCTTCCTAAGAATCTTCGTTCGCGAAGTAATGCCGAAAGAGAGATATATACAGGTCCTTCTCAAAAAAATTAGCATATAGTGCTAAAGTTCATTGTTTTCCATAATGTAATGATAAAAATTAAACTTTCATATATTGCACACCAACTGAAATATTTCAGGCCTTTTTTTGTTTTGTACTGATGATGTTGGCATACAGCTCCTGAAAACCCAAAAATACTCTTAAAAATTAGCATATTTGGTCGGATGGAATATGCTAATTTTTTGAGATATGTATGCCAAAATCATCAGTATTAAAACAAAAAAAAAGATCTGAAATATTTCAGTTGATGTGCAATGAATTGAAAATATATGAAGGTTTAATTTTTATCATTACATTATGGAAAATAATGAACTTTAGCACTATATGCTAATTTTTTGAGAAGGACCTGTATATATACACACACATTTGTGTTTATAATTTTTTAAAATAATATATATATAATTTTAGAAAACCTATAAACAAATTATTATAATATTAATTTTATTAAATATATACCTATAAAATAAATTATAATATTTTATTATTGTATATTATATATATATACACACACACTAATATGTAATAATATAACATTAATATTATACTAATATAATATAATATATTATATCCAACAGCTTTGTACTAGAATTGCAACTCCAATCTGTTTTAGTCCATATACTGCTGCAAAGGCAGGAGCGTTAACCCACTTCCCAGCAATGAATGGCTTAAACGTGCCCTGAGTCACGGAAGCATTTCTGCACACATTAATTCACTTCTCCAGCCAGGAAGTCATTCATTCTTCGGGTTTAAAACACATCTTTTAAAGTCCATTTGCCCTAATGTTACATCTTGAGCCCATAGAAAGGGGATCCTAGCTATGTCTGCTTAAAAATAAATCCAAGCCCTGTTTTGCACAACACTTTTCAGTGCTTCCTTCTTTGTTTGGCCTATCTTTTAGACCAGGCATGGGCAAACTTGGGCCCTCCCTCCAGGTGTTTTGGACTTCAACTCCCACAATTCCTAACACCTGGTAGGCTGTTAGGAATTGTGGGAGTTGAAGTCCAAAACACCTGAAAGGAGGGCCCAAGTCTGCCCATGGCTATCTTAGAGAATAAATAAAGTATTTGGAAAGTTGACAGAGAACTAACTCCCAAGAACCTCTTCATGACTACAGAGAGTGTCTTAATCATACTAACAGTTTTTAATGGTTTAATATGATTTCCGAACTGACTTGCAGGAGGCCTCCTTTAAGAGAACAAAGTAGGGGATAAGATGATGATAATAATAATAATGTTCAATCCTGGAAGAGGTCTCCTTTAAGAGAAGGAAAATCAAGACTGGAGGGAATACTCTTCAAGAAAGGAAAGTAGGGGATAATTATTATTAAGGTAAAGCTTTCCCCTGGCATGAAGTCTAGTTGCGTCCGACTCTGGTGCTCATCTCAATTTCTAATCCAAAGAGCCGGCTTTGTCTGTAGACACCTCCAAGGTCATGTGGATGGCATGACTGCATGGAGCACTGTTACCTTCCCGCCAACGCGATACCTATTGATCTACTCACATTTGCATGTTTGTGAACTGCATTGTTGTAGGTTTTTTCGGGCTATATGGCCATGTTCTAGAGCAGGGGTGGGCAATTACCGGCCCTCCAGGTATTTTGGACTTCAGCTCCCAGAAATCCTAACAGCTGGTAAACTGGCTAGGATTTCTGGGAGTTGAAGTCCAAACACCTGGTGGGCGGGTAATGGCCCACCCCTGTTCTAGAGGCATGGGCATATAGCCTGAAAAAGCCTACAACAACGGAGTGATTCCGGCCATGAAAGCCTTCAACAATGTTTGGGAACTGCTAGGTTGGCAGAAGCTGGGGCTAACAGCGGGAGGTCACACCACTCCCCAGATTCGAACCGCTGATCTTTTGGTCAGCAAGTTCTGCAGCTCAGCGGTTGCATTATATTTATAATTTATAATAATATATAATATTATTACTATATATTATATTATTATATTATAATAATATAGGTAAAGATAAAGGTTTTCCCTTGACACTAAGTCTAATACTTTCCACTCTGGGACTCTGTTGCTCATCACCATTTCTAAGCCGAAGAGCCAGCGTTGTCCGTAGACACCTCCAAGGTCATGTGGCTGGCATGACTGCATAGTGTGTTGTTACCTTCCCGCGAAAGCGATACCTATTGATCTACTCACATTTGCATGTTTTCAAACTGTAGGTTAGCAGAGACTGGGCCTAACAGCAGCTCACCCCAATCCCTGTATTCGAACCGCCAACCTTTCGGTCAGCAACTTCAGCAGCTCAGCAGTTTAATCCACTGCATTATATTATAATATTATATAACATTATATATTATTATAATATAGGTAAAGATAAAGTTTTCCCTTGACACCAAGTCTAATACTTTCCACTCTGGGACTCTGTTGCTCATCACCATTTCTAAGCCGAAGAGCCAGCGTTGTCCGTAGACACCTCCAAGGTCATGTAGCTGGCATGACTGCATAGTGTGTTGTTACCTGCCCGCCAAAGCGGTACCTACTGATCTACTCACATTTGCATGTTTGAAAACTGTAGGTTGGCAGAGACTGGGCCTAACAGCAGCGCACCCCAATCCCTGTATTCAAACCGCCAACCTTTCGGTCAGCAAGTTCAGCAGCTCAGCAGTTTAATCCACTGCGCCACCAGGGGGCTTTAATAATAATATAATAAAATTATAGTAATTTAATTCAATATAATAATAATAACAATGTTCAATATTGGAGGGGGTCTCCTTTAAGAGAAGCAAGTAGGTATAAGATATAATATTATATTATAAAATAATAATAATGTTTAATTTTGGAGTTCTCCTTCAAGAGAAGTAGAAGATTAATATTATTATTACAAAATAATAAAAAAATTGTATTATTAATATTAATTAATAATATTATTAATAATAAAATAATAAAGTATTATTATTTAATGTTTAGCCGCCAGGGGACATTAATATTATTATAATAATTTAATAAAATTATAATAATATAATACAATATAATATATAATAATAATGTTGAATATTGGAGGGGGGCTTCCTTTAAGAGGAGCATGTCGGGAATAAGACAATAATAATAATGTTTAATATTGGTGTTCTCCTTCAAGAGAAGCAAGTAGAGGATTAATATTATTATTACATTATAATATATTATTATTAATATTCAATATTGTAGGAGTTCCCCTTTAAGATAATAATAATAATAATTATTATTATTATCTTAAAGGGGAACTCCTACAATATTGAATATTGAATATTAATAATAATATATTATAATGTAATAATATTATTATTATTTTAATAATGGAGAAAGTCACCTTTAAGAGAGGAAAGCAGGATATTATTATTATTAATAATAGTACTGTTAAAGAGAAGCAAGTAGGGGATAAGGTAAGAATAACAATAGCAATAATACAAAATAACAATGCCCAATGCCACCCCTGTATTCCGAATTTCCATTTCAAGGGGTATTTCAAATAGACACGTGTCTAATCCCTGACACGTGTCTTCCCCTTCCCACGTGACGCGCGCGCGCAAAGATGCGTGTCTAGAGTCCCGGGGCCACGCACCGCATGACGACGCGCCTCCCCTTCACGTCCACCTTGTCCAGCGTCAGCTTGTTGGAGAGAGACATCTTGGGAAGCCGGTAGCGGAGCTCCTCAGAGAAAGCAACCGGCAGCAGTGGCGGCGGAGGCAGAAATAACGTCCCCTCAGACTTAGCCCCGCCTCTTCGTCGCTGATTGGCCGCACGGCTTCCGCGCCGCCGCGGGATTGGCTCCTAAGAGGCAGCTCTCTTTACATCAGAATGTGGGCGTGTCCTGGGAAAGGAGCCGCCGTCACGTCGTGCACGCAGGCCCTGTCTTCCGCCTATTCTGGTCTTTAGGACTCCAACTCCCAGAATTCCTCACCATTGTTCCCCGCAGCCGAGGCTTCTGGGAGTTGGAGTCCAATTCGGAAATCAAGGCTTAGAATGGAAATTGAAAGCATTGAATGGAAATGCTTGCAAAAGTGCACATCCCGAGACACTAAAGCGGTACTAAGCCGCGTAAATTCCACAGTGTGGATGCACCCACGAGGTGCATAACAAAATGCAACGAAAAAATATGGATCTCTACCAACTGAGGCTTTAAATTAAATGTAATTATTTAATTTAAATAAAATTTAATTACATTTTCAAATTAAAAACCACCTAAAGACCTGAATGTCGTATTTTGAACGTGTTAATTTTAGAAATATTTTTAAAATAGTTTGCAAATATTATTTTTAAATTTATTATTTGAAAAACCTACAAGCGGATTTATGAAAATATATGAAAATATATTTATTTACTTTATTTATTTCTTCGATTTATACACCGCCACTCCCAAAATATATGAATATTATTTCTATATATATATATCATATAATAAAAGTCAGTGTTTCTGGGCGGTGGTGCGGCCGAGCGGAGGGAGGAATATATGAAAGCATTTCGATTGGCTGCCACTGTGGGATTATTTGCATAACGGGCTCTGATTGGCCAGCCTCAGAACTCCAACATTCTATGGCCCCATACAGAGGGGATTGCTTGCCACTGAAATGATATTTGCATAACGTACTCCGATAGGCCAATCACATTCCACGGTGACTCAGAGGGAAAAGGAAATGCCTCAGGCAGTCCCCAACTGCGGCCCACAGCAATGACGGATCACGACCAAACTTGGCAAACAGGAACAATGGCCCACTTCACAACCTGGTGTGGTTAATTTATTTATTTATTTATTTATTTATTATTGAGGCTTCTATGCCGCCGACTCCCGGGGGCTCGCGGCGGCTCACAAAGCCAGAGGCATAAAACAGGATTAAAACATAAACAATTAAAAACATAAAACAATTGAGCAATTAAACAATTAAACAATTAAAACAATAGCAGGACAGGGCCTACTACAAGCGGAGCAGCAACAGGTGCCAGCGCAGTACCCAAAGTACACGGGCCTACTCTCCAAAGGCCTGCCTGTACAGATGGGTTTTATAGGCCCGCCTAAATGGGAGTAGATCTCTCAGGGCCCTAGTTTCAGCCGGGAGGGCGTTCCACAACGTAGGGGCTATGACGGAAAACGCCCTCCGGCGGGTGGATGTCAGGTGTGCCGACTTTGCAGATGGTATTTCCAGGAGGTTGGCATCCTCTGACCGTAGTGATCTCGCTGGGCAATAAGGAGTGAGGCGGTCCCTCAGATACGCTGGCCCCAGGCCGTACAAGGCCTTAAACACTTTGAAGGCGATCCGGTGCTCAATAGGGCAGGATGGGCCTCGAGTGATGGGATTTGCAGTACATTCACCTCATACACTTCCCAAACAACACTGCAGCCTCTAAAAAATCACATACCATGCCCAAATGGACCCAGACAGAGGGGATTGGCTGCCACTGAAATCGTACTTGCATAACGGACTCCGAATGGCCATCCACATTCCAACATTCTAAGGTGACTCAGAGGGAAAAAGGAAAAGCCACAGTCAGTCATACACTGCGGCCCACAGCAGTGACTGATCAGGACAAAAATTGGCAAACAGGGGCCCAATGGCCCACTTCACAACCTGGTGTGGTTTAGGGCAGGATGGCCCACGAATAATGGGATATGAAGTACCTTCACCTTATTCACTTCCAAAACAACACTGTAGCCCCTATACATCACAGACCAGGCCCAAAATTGACAACAAGGCATCCTTAACTTGATTTTCCTGACTAGGCCCCGGGATTCGCAGTACCTTCAGTAAGTTCTTGAGACCACTGCAAGCCACATAAACATCTAATAGGAACCAACCTTGGCATACAATGCCTTCCTCAAATAACCCTACCATAGCACCACTCCCAATTCCTCAGCTAGTGTATATATAAAATACACACACATTTATATATATATATATATATATATATATATATATATATATATATCCTTTTTGTTTGAAGTTTTTAAATAGTAAGTTTTAAAATAATATTCCTATATAAATTAAAAATAATATTAATAGATATTCATTAATAGATATTAATAATAATACAAATAATAATACAATAAATAATATTAATAGATATTAATAGAATGTCAGAAGCAAATTGAAAATAAAACGTATTTAAAAAACTACAAATACAACTTGACACACATTCATACAGTATACACACACACATAATATCTATTTGCGTTTTTAAAATAATTTTTAAAATGTATTATTTAAAAACCTTATATATATATATATAATCATTTGTGTTTATATTTTTTTAAAATAATATATATATAATTTTAGAAAACCTATAAACAAATTATAATAATATTTTATTGTATATTATATATATATATATAATATTAATATTTTAGTAATATAATATAATAATATATTTTATTATTATTATTATTATTATTATTATTATATAATACACAAACATATCCTTGTTTGAGAATGGCAAAGTGCAGGCCCATCCAGTGAGAAGAATGTGTATTTTATTAGATACGGATGGAAAAGTACTAGACAACCTTCATGAATGACTTTGAATGAACTTTTGCTTCAGGAGGATTTTTCCCAAATGTTATTCTCATGCCATCCGGAGCCAACCTGTCTTTCAACAAGAAAGATTTTGTGATTTCGTGTTGTAACAAGCCTGGGAAATGTACAACAGACTTGACTCCACAGGGCTTTTGGCTGACTCCAGCAATAGGTGCCCTCCATGCCCTCTGCTTTCACCTTGAATAATAATAATAATAATAATAATAATAACTGTCATGTATATGCAATAAGCCTTTTTCATCTGCGTTGTTGTAGGTTTATTCGGGCTATATGGCCATGTTCTAGAGCAGTGGTTTCCAAACTTTTTTGGCCTACCGCCCCCTTTCCAGAAAAAAATTACTCACTGCCCCCCTAGAATTTTTTAAAACATTTAATAGTAATTAAACAGAAATATATATATGTATCAATGCAGTGGTTCTCAACCTTTCTAATGCCGTGACCCCTAAATAAGGTTCCTCATGTTGTGGTGACCCCCAACCATATTAATTCATAAATAATTTTGCTACTCTTACGAATTCTAATGCAAATATCTAATATGCAGGATGTATTTTCATTGTTACAAACTGAACACAATTAAAGCATAGTCATTAATCACAAAAACAATATGTTTGGGGGAGTATGGACAATGGATGATGGGATTTGCAGTACCTTCAATCGATTCAGCTCTGACAGACCACCGAGACCCCCACAAATTACAGAACTGGACCAAACTTGGCACAGGGAACTCACATGACCAACAGAAAATACTGGAGGGTTTTGGGAGGTATTGGCAGTGATTTAGGGGAGATGTAGTTCACCTACATCCGGAGAGAACTGAGAACCCAAACAACTATGGATCTGGACCAAACTTGGCATGAATATTCAATATGCCCAAATTTGAATACTGGTGGAGTTTTGAGAAAATAGCCCTTCTCATTTGGGAGTTGTAGTTACTGGGATTTATGGTTTACCTACAATCAAAGAGCATTTTGAATTCCACCAACAATTGAATTGAGCCAAACTTGGCACACAGAACCCCAACGACCAACAGAAAATACTGGAGGGGTTTGGAATGAATTGCCTCCTCCGGGGAAGGCCATGTTTTCTTCCACGGTGGCGGGGAGGCTCCGCTGGAGGACGCGGAGGCCTTCACACTGCACTGCGTGTGGGAGTCAAAGCACAGGGGGCGGGGCTGAAGAAGAGGGCCGTGCGACCCCTCCTAAATGGCCAATCGTTCATCGCCCCCTTAAAGGGGTTCACTGCCCCCCAAATTCCCCTGAGCCTCCCACCGCCCCCTTGGATCACCTCACCGCCCACCAGGGGGTGGTACCGCCCACTTTGAGAATCAGTGCTCTAGAGCAGTGTTTCCCAACCGCTATGACGCGGCACAGTAGTGTGCCGTGACGGACCTCCTGCTGTGCCACGAGAAGAGCTCTCTGCCCCCCTTTCTTCCCCCCTCCTCCTGCCGAACCCCTGCTGCTTGGGGGAGGAAAAGGAAGGGCCGGGCGACGGCGAAGAAAAAGAAGGGGCCGGGGTGCTGCCTCCCTCGGCCGTTTCCCCAGCCAGCCACCAATCCGCCATGACTCCCGCCCCTCGCTCACTGAAGCCGTGCGGAGGAGGAAGCCGAGGGGAGGGGGCGGGGCACTGCACGGCCTGGCTCCGCCCCCTCCCCCGGCTTCCGCTCTCCCACAGCTTCTCCAGCCTTGAGGGGACAGTGCCAAGCCAGTATTGTGCTGGCTCTGCCACTGCTGGCTTGGCATTGCCCCCTCAAGGCTTGAGAAGCTGTGGGAGCGCTGATGCCGGGGGGAGGGGGGCGGGGCATGGTGCGGCCTGACTCCTCCCCTCCCCTGGCTTCGGCACTCCCAGCAGCTGCTCCCAGCAGGCCACCATCCCCCAGCCGTTCTTTACTGTGTTAGAGTGTCATTTTGGTTGGTGGTGTACCCCCAGATTTTTTTTAATGTTAAAAGTGTGCCGCGGCTCAAAAAAGGTTGGGAAACACTGATCTAGAGACATTCTCTCCTGACGTTTCGCCTGCATCTATGGCAAGCATCTTCAGAGGTGAGGTCATCTTTTTCTTGTTCTTCACCTTCCTCCTCCTCTCCTCCTCCTCCTTTTTCAGTACTTTCCTTCTTTTCTTCAATTTCTCCTTCCCCTTTGCCTTTTTCTTCGCTTTCCTTGTCTTCCTCCTCCTCTTCTTTTTCTTTCTCCTTCTTTTTCTTCAATACTTTCCTCCTTTATTGTCTTTCTCCTTCATCTTTCTTCTTGTTTTCTTCTCCCTCCTCTTCTCCTTCTCTTTCTTTCCTCCTCCTACTTCTGTATTTTCCTCATTCTCTTCTATTTCTTCATCTTCCCCTTTGTCTTCTTCTTCCTTTCCTTCTTCTCTCTTTCTTTATGTCGCTTCTTCTTTTTCATCAGTACTTTCCTCTTTCTCTTCTCATTCCTCTTTGCCTTCTTCTTCAGTTTCCTTCACTTTTCTTCTTCCCTTTCTTTCTTTTCTTCTCCTCCCTTCCTCAGTAATTTCCTCTTGTTCTCCTCCTCCTCTTTCTTTCTCCTTCTTTTCTTCTTCAGTACTTTTCTCCTTTATTGTCTTTCTCCTTCATCTTTCCCCTTGTCTCCTCCTCCTCTTTCTTTCCTCCTCCTATGTCTGTATTTTCCTCCTTTTCTTCTATTTCTTCATCTTCCCCTTTGTCTTTTTCTTTACTTTTCTTATCTTCCTCCTTCTTTTCCTTCTTTTCTCTCACTTTCTTTATTTCTCTTCATTTTCTTCAGTACTTTCCCCTTCCTCTTCTCCTTTATTTTCCTCGTAGCCATCTTCTTCAGTTTCCTTCACTTCTTCTTCTTCCTTTCCTTTCGTCCCTTCTCCTTCCTTCCTTCCTTCCTTCCTTCCTTCCTTCCTTCCTTCCTTCCTTCCTTCATAATTTCTTCTTTTTCTCCTCCGACTCAGTGGGGACATCAATCCACTCCAGATTTTAAGCTATTTTGAGACCAACAATGGGGCATTCAGTGTTAAACTGGTGTCATCTACACTTCCATATAATGCAGTTTGGAAGTGCATCATATGGTCAGTGTAGACTCATACAATGCATATAATAATGTATCTTATCATTGCCAAAGGGATATTTCCACTAAAAGGCACAGGAGGGCAGCAAAGACCGAGGAAAAAGAGAGGATGCGAAAAATAAATTCCATGTTTGGGAAGAATCTACACTGCAGAAGGAATGCAGTTTGAAACCAGTTTAAGTACTCAATGCTCTGATTTGGCAGAGGAGGCTAAAGACCTTGTCCAACTCCCTGGCAGATAAAGTGGTATCAAAGTGCAATAATTCTCATAGTGTAGACCAGTGTTTCCCAACCAGTGTGCCGTGGCACACTGGTGTGCCGTGAGCGATCATCAGGTGTGCCATGGGAAATTGGAACCTCCAATACCCTTTCTTCCCCCTCCTGCTGAACACTTTTTCCCAAGCAAACCCTTTCAGTACTTTCTGTTGGTAATGAGAGTTCAATATGCCAAGTTTGGTTCAATTCCATTGTTGCAAGAGTTCAAGATGCTCTTTTATTGTGTGTTAACTATAAATCCCAGAAACTGTAACTTCCAAATGTCAAGGTCTATTTTCCCCAAACTCCATCTGTATTCACATTTGGGCATATTGAGTATTCATGCCAAGTTTGGTCCTGATCCAACATTGTTTGAGTCCACAGTGCTCTCTGGATATAGGTGAACTACGGCTCCAAAACTCAAGGTCAATGCCCACCAAACTCTTACAGTATTTTCTCTTGGTAATGGGAGTTCTGTGTGGGAAGTTTGTGTCTTTCTGCCATTCCTGCCAAGATATCTATGTTGTGTTCATCGAAACAGGCCCAGGTTTCACACTGAGTGTATAAATACATTTAAAAACATATTAGCTATATGTATTACTGTTTTAGAGTGTCATTTTGTGTCATTTTGGTTGGTTGTGTGCCCCGGGATTTTGTAAATGTAAAAAATGTGCCGCGGCTCAAAAAAGGTTGGGAAACACTGGTGTAGACGCACCCTCAATAGATCTGTGCGGTTTGTTGATTATATATCCTGGGTATTCGAATGCTCTCAATGTCATTGTGGGCAATGGCTCTTCGATGGAGGTATAGATCCATCCAAATGCACCCTTTGTGCCTCTTCTCTGAAAGGCTTTCTTAGAATTGAAATGGAAGCCCGCCTAGCGCATTGAAAAGCTAATGGACCGCCGAGATAAAGGCCAAATGCAACAGGCTATTAGGGAACATTGTGCAAGTAGCTTTCCATATGCTCCCCTTTTTAGAGTCCAGAGGCATTTTGCATCTCCTCCAAATGGACATCCATAAAAAGGGGGCACAAAAACACCAATTGACGAGTCCCAGCCCGGCCTTGCATTGCAAACTAAGAATAGTAAACAATAGTAAACAACCTCATAGTGGGCAACGGAAACTCCCTGCTAATCTGACCTGCAGCAG
Organism: Anolis apletophallus; assembly: GCA_030556195.1. NCBI lineage: Eukaryota > Metazoa > Chordata > Lepidosauria > Squamata > Anolidae > Anolis > Anolis apletophallus. Next base: position 19,366,949 of record JARBWK010000016.1, on the reverse strand, counting down.
GGAGCTAATCCGACCTGCAGCAGGGAGTTCCGCAGTTCCTGGATGCCCCATTGGGCCAGCATCGCTGTGAGTGTGGCTACAGCAGCAGCTTCAACAAGCAATCTTTTTTTACTTTGCTTTCTTCCCTTGACCCTAACATTGTAACATAGTGATACATTGTGTACTTTACTGTCTCCAACTCTCTCAAAGCATGAACCTTTCCTTTCCCGGGATGCAGATCACTGCCGGCTCGCCCGGGATGCTTTTACAAGCCGAAACTGCGTTCCTATGTACCGCGGATATGGAAACCCATCGGGCCCCCATATGGTCACTCGTTGGTCTATTAGGGGTGTAGTGACCAAATTTCGTGTGAATTTGTCCCGTGGTTTTTGAGTTATTTTAATCCCACAAACAAACATATTATACAGTGTATATATATATATATATCTGTTATATAAAGGGGTTCCCGTCATGGAACAACAGTCCCAAACAGAGAAACCTTACAACGCAGAAACTCCAAACTTGTCAACAGAAATAGGCCTCAAGCAAGGTATGTTTGTAGCAAAGTAACTTCCCCCCAAAACCTAAAAGGCCCCCAAAACAACGAGTAAAAAACCCCTACATTTCTCAGCATCCTCCGGGGCTGCCAACGACTCTCCCAGCCTCTACATTCTGACAACATGATTGGCTGCCAATAAGGGCAGATTTGCATAACTCCTGTACTGGCCAGCCAACATGAACATTCCAACCCATAATAAACTGTCAGAGGAGGATAAGGCAAAGGGCTGAGGCACAAACACAAACACCCAATTCACTACCCACAGAAAATTACACAGACCACGCCCAAATCACAGACCACGCCCAAAATTGACAGTAAGGCTTCATTAACTTAATTTCCCTGACTAGGCCTCACTTAATGGAATGCTGTTTACGCTCTGAATTGACAGTAAGGCTTCATTAACTTGATTCTCCCGACTATGCCTCAGCTCATTGGACATTGTGTATGGCCTGAATTGACAGTAAGGCTTCATTAACTTGCTGTTCCTGACTAGGCCTCAGCTCATGGGACATTGTGTATGGCCTGAATTTACAGTAACCTACCTTGGCACACAGAGCCCCTATGACCCACGCTACATTCTACTACAGTTTGGAGGAGGGTGGACCATGGATTATGGGACTTGAATTACCTCCATGGATAATGGGATTTGTACTACTTCAAAACCCATCATTCCCCACAGACCACTGTGGCCCAGAACCAAGACCAATAAAGACCAAACTTGGCACACAATGCCCCCCAGATTAGAGGAGGACACACCATGGATAATGGGATTTCAAGTACCTCCACTGACTTCCAAAGTTAACTTCCAAGCATCAACCTCTACATCAACACAGCAGACGGAAAGACAAAAACATTGTATATCCACAAGCTATGCAGAACGCCAGCAACACCACACACCAACAACTCCCCAGGACTTCAACATCCCACCCACCAGAACAACCCACAACGACACAGCCAGGGCCCCAACAACACCATAACTAACAACAATTTCAACCCTTACATACTCAGACTTTCTCGCATCTCCTAAATAGGGCACAGCAACGCGTGTCGGGTACAGCTAGTAAGTATGTGTGTATATATATATATATATATATATATATATATAGATATATATACAGAGAGAGAGAGAGAGAGAGAGAGAGAGAGAGAGAGAGAGACAGAGAGAGAGAGACAGACAGAGAGAGAGAGAGAGAGAGAGAGACAGAGACAGAGACAGATTGAATAAATACTTTGCCCAAACTTGGAAAGATTACCTCTACACCGTGCAATTAATGCAGATTAATACCCCTTGAAATCCAAGGGCTCAATGCTATTGAATTTGTAGTTTGGTGATGTTCCAGCACAGAAGGCAAAATAACTTGCCATACCTATCATCCCATAGGACTAAACAGTTAATGTGTTGTCAAACTGATTTAATTGTGCAGTGTAGACACAACCGTAGGACCTGAGAACATTTGGGTGATGATGTTAATGACGATGATGGTAAATATCCATTCCGCGCAAATCACTTTGCAATGTTCTTAGAAAGGAAGAAAGCTTTGGTTCACACAAAGCGAGGAGGTGTTAATGCATTACTGATTAACACATTATTCTTTGTCCCATTATCTCTCCTTTGTGTTTTGGGAGATGCTCTCCTTCCTCTTTGTTCTGCCTGAATGAGGGCCCCATTTAATCTGGACCATCAAAGGGGCACTTGAGCAGAGTCCCATTGTAGGAAAGGCAAAGCCTTCCAGGAAAAAGCTCAAATATTTCTTCAGGAGAGGACAGGTTGACAGTGAAGTCTGGGATGTTTTTGTCAGGCTTTGCTCCCACAGATGTTGCATCTCTGTATATCACGGCATCCTTTGTGGCACCAGGTACTTCCATTGTTTTGCCTGGAAATTGCCCTGCACTGCCATTATAATGCAGATTAACTCATATAAACAAGTCCAAACTGCATTATGTGAGTCTACACTGACTATATAACACCATTCAATCTGCATGATATGATATGGCAGTGGAGCCCCCGGTGGCACAGTGGGTTACACCCTTGTAGGACTGAAGTCTGACAAGTCGGAGGTTCAAATCCAGGGAGAGTGTGGATAAGCTCCAGTGTGTCAGCTCCAGCTCCCCATGCGGGGACATGAGAGAAGCCTCCCACAAGGCTGGGAAAACATCAGAACATCCGGGCCATGTCCCCTGGGCAACGTCTTTGCAGACGGTCAATTCACACCAGAAGTGACTTGCAGTTTCTCAAGTTGCTCCTGACACGAAATAATAATAATATGGCAGTCAAGTTGATGTTAGATTAAGGACTGCAGACAAGGAGGGTCCTGTCTGGCGAGCATTCATGCTATTGGGGCTCAGCAAGCGTCATAGGATTTTTCAGAGGATGAGGGAATGGATGGGTTTCAAAGTGAAGAGTCTGTTAGTGATCAGAGAGAATTGCAGGCCGATATTTGGGATTCCTGTGCTTGTTCCCAGGCAACAGAAAGTGAACCTTTCAGTTCCCTTGTGAAACGGCTTTCGTCTGATGGGGAGTTTTCCTGGGAAGCCAGATTAGATTTGAGAATGGAGGGAGTGAAGAATAGACTAATTAGACACTCCAAGAGAATGTGTGACAAGTCCTTGAAGCCCTGGTGCGTTTGGCATGATCTCATGACTACTTGTTGGGGCTTAAAGTAGGGGCTTTGGGCCTCAAACACTCAAAAGAGATAATGTTGCCATAAGGAAGGCTTTCCTGTCTCAGCTCTACCCTACCTCTCATCTACCTACCTACCTACCTACCTACCTATCCAATACAGCGTTTTTCTACCTGACAGACTCTATGCCAGACGTCCTTTCAGACATGAAAACAATGAACCTCTGATCCCGTTGCCTTCAAACGCGGTTTGCATGTTGATCTGGTTTTCAGATCAACATGATGAACTGCCGAAGGGCTAAATAAAATATTAGGACTGGGATTGAAAGCAAGCAAGACTTTTTTTGTGTCTCTCCAATACCTTTCTGTGAGGGACCTCCTGTATGAAGTCGCGCCTGAGCTCTTGGGCTTAGAAAAGGAACAAGGACGTGACATCTCTTCCCAGGGGACTTCTTCTTGCCTTCCCATAGAGAACTGGAACTCCCAAGGACCAAACCAGTCACTATAGACAACTCAAATAGGCTTTATTGTTCACAAAATCTTATAGAGGTACTAAACTTGGTTCTCCAAACAGGATAAAATAAAATATACATTACAGTTCTTTAGTTGTTTGGGTCCAGGAAGCTTTCAGCCGGATGGCTTTACAAATTCTCTTTCTCTCAATGGCTTTGAGATCAGAACTCTCTTAGCCCCAGTCAAATGGTCTATATTGAAGGCACAGAGCCTTCCTCTGGATACCAAAATGACTAGTTGAAGGCGCTTGGGATTCCACAGCCTCATCCAGGTGTGCTGGATATGCAGAATGAATCCCAAGATTTGAAGAGTTGGTGCTAGAGAATGGCCTGACTGAGGCCTGGCTGGCAAACCCTTCAACACATCCTCTTCTGGAGAGATCCAGGCAAAATCTAAAGAGAAAGCTAGATTCTCAAAATCTCAAGGGGGAGGAAAAACAAACTCAATTGGCTATGTTAAACGATGATTGACAGCTCTAAAGAACCAATCAATGCAACCAAAACTTAACAACATTAAACAGACTAGCTAAAACATAATACAATAGTTTAAACCTTACAACTTAAAGTCTTATATACAGGTGGCATCAGCCACGCCTTCACATCCTGGAGTGAGAACATGTTTTGGAAATGGTTTGGAAATGTCTGTTTCTGAAGCCCTCGGCTCATAGAAGGAACCCCAGGAGACTGTCAAAAATCTGGCTAGAAGAGGCGGACAAGTTCGCTTTGCTGAGCAAATATTACAGCTTGTTCCATCAAAGAACCCTTCCGAAGAACAATCCGTTCTTTGATTTTTCTCTCTTGTTTTGAAATAAATGTTTCTCATGTCCAGGGAGAGAAGTTTTTCCTCTTTGTTCTTCTATCACTTGCCTTTTCAGATCCGGAAATGATGGATGGATTTCTCTGGACAAAGATGTCTCCAAGGCCTGGCTGGAAGAGCACTGCTTTGCCCTCAAAGAATCATTTTTTCCCCTTCTGTCAGACATGTAGCAGAATGCGTCCAGAATACAAATGAGTCAGTGGGGTTTATTGCAACAGAAGGCAAACAGAGAAACAAGTGGGAAAAAATGAAATATGATTCAAGTCCTGTTTTGCAAAGGAAGAGGTCATAGGATGAATAATCAATCTGGTAGCCTTGGTTGCATCCTCCATGACAGGGTCAGATTCCTACATCATTGAGGAAACAAATGGATGCCTCTTTAAGCTTTGACTCCAATGTACATGATCTTCCTCTCATAGAGTTGGAAGGGACCCCAAAGGCCATCTATTCCAACCCTATTCTGCCATGCAGGAAAACGCAATCAAAGGCTTTCCGACTAATGGCCATTCAGTCTGGGTGTAAAGATTTCCAAAGAAGGAGACTCCATCAAATTCCAAGGAAGTCCACAATGCAATGGAGTTGGAAGGGACCCCAAAAGGGCATCTAGTCCATCCCCATGCAGGAAAACACAATCAAAGCCTTCCTGACAGATGTGTCAGTGCTAGAATGTTTTACAAAATGAGTTTGAAATGTTTTCTGTTAAATGTGTCTATTTTCTAAGCTGTGTGATATTGTTAGGCCATTACAAAGTTAACTGGAGAAGGAGAGTTCATGCCTGTGACAGAAGCAAAGTTCCCATATGTTCAACCTTTGGAATGTAAACATTTGTAGATAAGGACACACTCCAGTCGCCATGATTAATGTGCTTTAAGACGCAGGCTGCAGGAATGCTCCGGTAAAATGCTTTGCTTTCTTTACAAATAAAAGGACTTTTATAGTTCCAACCTGGCTCTGCATGATATATCTCTGACAAGATGGCCATTTGGTCTGTGCTTAAAGACTTCCAAAGATGGAGATGCCATCAAACCCAAAGGCAGTCCATAATGTAGTGGAGTTGGAAGGGACCACCAAAGGGCATCTAGTCCATCCCTATGCAGGAAAACACATTCAAAACCTTCCTGACAGATGGTCATTTGGACTGTGCTTAAAGACTTCCAAAGATGGAGATGCCATCAAACTCCAAGGCAGTCCATAATGCAACGGAGTTGGAAGGGACCCCCAAAGGGCATCTGCCAGGCAGGAAGAACCCTGGACATGAGAAGATACAACCAAACCAATCCTGAAGGATGCCCAACCATCCCTCATTGAAATATGGAGAGTCCACTGCCCTCCAAAGCAATCCATGCTCTGTTTAAAGACCCCCAAAGAAGAACAACACCATCCAAACCTTCCCAACAGGTGCCCATCCAGACCGCCGGATTGCAACGTTTTTCATAATGCCCTAGATTGCGATACTATGGAATCAGGAAATTTTGCATGCTCTGTCCATAGCACTGAGTCAGGACACTTATAGCGGTATCAAACCACATTCATTCTACAGCATAGAAGAGCCCTAAATTCCATTTCAGTGCAATTGCAATATTAGTGAATATTATTGTACATATTCCCTTAGGTATTGTTATGACTCAGATCCTTTTGATGTCGGGCCTTGAACAGGGGATGCCGCAGGCTTCGGTCCTTGAATGCATGTTCCCAGCGAAAGAGTACAAGACAAGCTTCAAGGCCGTAAGTAACTTCACAGCTTCGCGACTTATCCCCGCAATATCCGCAAGAATTGGACTAATGCCTTATTTTGCCTCCAAACGAATCTCTCCAAATGAATCCCAGGCTCGGCAAAAGCAAATCCGGTTCAAAGCCTCTTTCTGCAATTTCATGCAAATGCTATTTGTCCTCAAAACGAGAAGAGCAAGTGTTCCTGCGGCCGGTAAACATTGTGGCACAAACCCATTTTAATGCCCATCTCAGTTCTGACCTGCAGCATTATCTCTAATGGCTTAATGGCAGGTGGTTCTCTCCCACTGTTCCCTCCCTAAGTTCTAATTTTCCCAATCTGTCCATGTATATAATAAGCTAGCTGTACCCGCCATGCACTGCTGTGGCCAACCTTTCCTCCCTCTTTCCTTTCCCTCATTCCTTTGCTTTTCTTCTTTCCCTCTCTCCTTCCTTCCTTCTCTACATCTTTCCTTCCTTCCCCCTTTTCTTTTCCTTCTCCTCTCTCTCTCCTTCCTTCCTTCTCTACGTCTTTCCTTCATTCCACCCATCTCTTTTCCTTCTCCTCTCTCCTTCCTTCTCTACCTCTTTCCTTCCTTCCCCTTTTCTTTTCCTTCTCTTCTCTCTCCTTCCTTCCTTCCTTCTCTACCTCTTTCCTTCCTCCTTTGCTTTTGCTTCCATCCTTTCTCTCTTTCCTTCCCTCTCTCTTTTTTGTTCTCTACCTCTTTCCTTCCTTCGCTTTTTGTTTCCATCCTTCCTTCTCTCTTTCCTTCCCTCCCTCTTTCTCTCCTTCCTTCCTTCTCAATCCTCTTTCCTTCCTTCCCCCTTTCTCTTTTCTCTCTCCTTTCTTCTTTCTCTACTCTACCCAGGCCCAGATTACCCATAAGGCCACCCTAGGCCATGGCCTAGGGCGGCAGCCATGGAAGTACAGCAGGTCTGGACCCCCCCCCCAAAGTTTTAAAAAATTCAAAAAAATTCAAAAAAAACTTTCAAAAAATTTCAAAAACATTTTTAAAATTCAATTTTTTAAAAAAAATTAAAAAAAAAATAAAAAAATTCAAAAAAATTCCAAAAAATTTCAAAAAAACCCAAAAAAGTGCTCTGCTCCAAAGGTTCTGCCCCCGCCCCCGGCTCCACGCTGCCCCGCCCCCTCGCTCCGCCTCCTCACCGAGCTTACTCCCGCAGGAAGGAAGGGTGGGAGGCAGGGAGCGCCACGCGGGGGTTCCCTTCGGTGAGGGATGGGCGCCCGGTCGGGATGCATGCACCTCCTGGGAAGGAGTAGTGCTTGGGTGGGCGGCCGGGAGGGTGGGGCCAGGGCTGGTTGGGACCACGTGGCCGCAGACGCCCCGCTCCCTTTGCACAGGCGCGCCTCCCACGTGCGCCCCTGCTGCCGACGTGTCCTTCGGGTGGGCCTTTCCTTCTTCCTCCTCCTCACGCCGGCGAGGAGGCGGGGGCGGAGCCGGGGGCAGAGCTGGGGGTGGGGCGGAGCCTGGGGCGGGGCGGAGCCAGGGGCGGGGTGGAGCCAGGGGCAGAGCCGGGGGCGGGGCGGGGGCAGAGCCCTTGGCCTAGGGCACCAAAAGGGCATGATCCGGGCCTGTCTCTACCCCTTTCCTTCCTTCCTTTGCTTTTTGCTTCCATCCTTCTTTCTCTCTTTCCTTCTTTCCTTCCCTCCCTCTTTTTTCCTTTTTCCTCCTCTACCTCTTTCCTTCCTTTGCTTTTTTGCTTCTAGCTTTCTTTCTTTCCTTCCCTCCCGCTTTCTCTCCTTCTTTCCCTCCTTCCTTCGCTCCCTCTCTCTTCCTTCCATTTTCTTCTTTCCTTCTCTCCTTTCTTCCTTTTCTACCTCTTTCCTTTCCTCCTTCATTCTTTGCTTCCATGCTTTCTTTCTTTCTTTCTCTTTTCCTCCCCCTCCTTCCTTTCTCCCCTCCCTCCTTCCCTCCCTCTTCCTTTCCTTTTTTCTCTATTGTCATTTAGCTTTTTGGGTTTTTAAATCCTTTCCACTGTTTTTTTTGGGGTGGGGTCATGAGTGATGGTCACTCGTTGATCTGTTAGGGGTATAGTGTCCAAATTTCATGTCAATTCGTCCAGTGGTTTTTGAGTCATGTTAATCCCACAAACAAACATTACATTTTTATTTATATAGATGTGGGCGCATGTATGTGGGCAGTGGAGTATGTTTGTGGCAGCTTTCCTATGGGCTCCCACTTTCAGAGACCCCTGCAACCTCCACTGATGATGGATCAGGACCAAGTTTGGCACACAGAAACCCCAGGACAAATAGAAAATACTGGAGGGCTTTTGGGAAAGTTGACCTTGATTTAAGGGAGTTGTAGTTCACCTACATCCAGAGAGCACTGTGAATCCAAACACAATGGATCAAACGTGGCATGCATACAATTGAATACTGGTGAGCTTTGGAGAGTACTGACCTTCATACTTGAGAGTAGCAGTTGCTGGGATTTATAGTTCACCTACAATCAAGGAGTGCTCTGAATCCCGCCAATGCACCGGGAGCAAACTTGACACAGAGAACCCCCATGACCAACCGAACATACTGGAGGGGTATGGGGGGAATTGACCTTGATTTAGGGGAGTTGTAGTTCACCTACATCCAAAGAGAATTGTGAACTCAAAGGGCCATGGATCGGGAGCAAATTTGACACAGAGAAGGCCCATGACCAACTAAACATACTGGAGGGGTATGGGGGGAATTGACCTTGATTTAGGAGAACTGTAGTTCACCTGCATCTAGAGAACACTGAACCCAGCCAATGACGGGTCTAGACCAAACTTGGTACACAGACCCAACGTGGCCAACTCTGAATACTGGTGGGGTTTGGGGTTGATTGACATTGCATTCTGGCACGCATCCAGAGAGCACTGAACCCAACCAATGAGGGATCTAGACCAAACTTGGCACACAGACCCAATGTGGCCAACTTTGAATACTAGCAGGGTTTGTGGGTGATTGACATTGCATACTGGGAATTGTAGTTCACCCACATCCAGAGAGCACTGAATCCAGTTGATGACGGATCTGGACCAAACTTGACACACAGACCCAACATGGCCAACTTAAAACATGGAGTTTGGGGAGGATTGCCCATGATTTCAGAATTTGTAGTTCACCAACATCCTTGACCCGACGTGAACTACTCTGGCCCAACAATGGGAGTCGTAGTTTGCCACTTGTAGACCTTGTCGAACTACAACTCCTACAATTCCATCACATTGAGCTGTAGCAATTCAAGTCATGCCAAAGAATTACATTCATTCTGCAGTGCAGATGCACTCAAAGCAAGAGAATAGAACAGGGGTGGGCAACCTACGGCCCATGGGCCGGACCCGGCCCTCCGGGTGATGCCATCTGGCCCACGGCTTCCTTGCCGAAGACAGGGAGGCGAGGGTAGCGCGGCTTGCTTGCCGAAGAAAGGGAGGTGAGGGCAGCTACAAAGCAATGTGATGCTTTGTGTCCGGCAAAAGGAAGGGAGGGAGGGAGCAAAATGCCTTCTCCTGTCCCTCGTTGTGGCTCCAGAAGAACTTCCGCAGGAAGCCCCGCCTCCCTTAGGGTCTCTGCCCTCGCCTCCCTCTCTTTGGCAAGGAAGCCGCAGGTGAGAAAGAGGAGGAAAGAAGAGGAAGAGGTAAAGGCGGGTTGGGGTCTCTGGATGGGGTGTGTGGTTTACTATGTGTTTGAACTGCTGGGTTGGCAGAAGCTGGGGCTAACAGTGGGAGCTCCCCCACTGTTATTTCATTTTATTTTATTTTAGTGGTTTTTATTATTATTTTATAATAATTGTATTATAATAATATAATAAATAATATAATGTTATATTATATTATATTAAAATTTCAATATATTATAATGTCTATATACTACTAATATATGTATCCCGAATATTACTATGTAAGACAATGATATGCGTCTTACTCTTTTCCCAAAAGTCCCCCCTCGTCTTACTTTAGGTACGCCTTATATAACCCACGACCCTCGGCCGCCACGCCCACGCCGCCGCCACTGCCGCGCCCGCCGCCGCCGCCACGCCGCCGCAACCGGGAGGTGTGCCGCGGCACACCTGCGGCACACCTCCATGGCACACCTCTTCGCCAGGGCTCCAGGCAAGGGAGGGGGAAGGAGCCAGGGGCGGAGGAACCAGCGACGCGTCACTGTGACGCTGCGATCCTCTGCCTGGCTCCTTTCCCCCCTCCCTTGCTTGAGGAAAGAAGGGAGAGGGACAGGAGCCAGGGGCGTGGTGAGGATCGCAGCGTCACAGTGACGCGTCATCGCTTCCTAAATCAGGAGGAAGAGAGCCAGGGGCGGGGAGAAGCGACGACGCGTCACAGTGACGCGTCGCTGCTTCCTCCCGCCCCTGGCTCCTTTCCCCCTCCCTTGCCTGGAGCCCTGGCGAAGAGGTGTGCCGCGGAGGTGTGCCGCAGGTGTGCTAAGCCGACCCCAGACACCCCCGATACGTCTTACAATCGGGGGTGTCTTACTTTCGGGGAAACACGGTATAATATAATAATTATGATATTAATACTAATAATATATTAATATTTCTTGATATATTACTATGTTAATATTAATGATATGTAATGTATAGTAAATACAGTAAATAAATAAATAAATAAATAAATAAATAAATAAATCATGTAGATTAGAATGTAGTTCAGCCTTTAGGTACGGCCCTCCATAATATTTTTTGTCTCTCATGTGGCCCCTTGGAAAAAATAATTGCCCACCCCTGGAATAGAATAACTTTGTTTTATGTGTCACTTGTCTCCCACAGTTAGAACCACGTGAGCACAACACAACACATCACATCACAACACAACACACAGAGGGGAGCCGAAGGCAGTGTCACCTCCAGTTTGACCCGGAGCAGAGTTGTGATTCATTTCCTTGCAATGTTCCAAAGATATATCTATTTATATCTGGCGGCTGTTCAGACACAAGACCACATGGGCAGACACTCCGCATGAGGCAGGATCGGGATCGGGTCTCTCGACCTCGTGCCTGTGAAATTAAGTGGGCTTCATTTGATTACAAAAAAGGACCTTTGTGCAAAGTAGACCAAAAAGCATGGAAGTGCAAAGAGCTATGCAGTCCTCTTTGGGTACCTAAGATCTTAACAAGGGGAGAAAAAAAGAGAAAGAAGAAAAGGAAGGAGAAGGAGGAGAAAGAGAAAGAGAAGAAAAAAGAGAAGAAGAGGAAAGGGAAGGAGAGGAGAAGAAGAAGGAGAAAGAGAAGGAGACAAAGGAGGAGAAGGAGGAAGAGAAGGAGGAGAAGGAAGACAAGGAGAATATGGAGGAGGGGAAGAAGAAAGAGGAGAAGAGGGAGAAGATTGGGAGAGAAGAAAATGGAGAATGAGAAGGAGGAGAAGAAAGAGGAGAAGAAAGAGAAGGAGAGGGAGAAGAAGAAGAGGAAAGAAGAAGAGAGAGAAGAAGATGGAGGAGGAAGAGAAGGGGGAGAAGGGAGACAGGGAGAATATGGAGGAGGAGGAGGAAGAGAAGAAGAGGGAGGCAAAGATGGGGGGAGAGAGAAAAATGGGGAAGGAGAAGGAGGAGGAGAATGAGAAGGAGAGGGAGAAGAAGAAGAGGAAAGAAGAAGAGAGAGAAGAAGATGGAGAGAAGGAGGAGAAGAAGAGAAGGAGGAGAAGGAAGACAAGGAGAATATGGAGGAGGAGGAGAAGAAAGAGAAGAAGAGAAGAAGAGGGAGAGAACTATGGGGGGAGAGAGAAAAATGGAGAAGGAGAAGAAGAAAGAGAAGGAGAGGGAGAAGAAGATGGGGAGAGTGAAGACGATGGAGAATGAGAAGGAGAAGAAAAAGAAGAAGAAAGAGGAGGAGAAGTAGGAGGAAGGAGAGAAGGAAGACACGTAGAACATGGCGGAGAGGAGAAGGAAGAGAAGAAGAGGGAGAGAACTATGGGGGGAGAGATGGAAGGAGGAAGAAAGAGAGAAGAAAATGGAGAATGAGAAGGAGAAGAAAAAGAAGAAGAAAGAGGAGGAGAAGTAGGAGGAAGAAGAAGAAAATGGAGAATGGAAATAAGAAGTGAGAGAAGAAGATGAAGGAGGAAGAGAAGGAGAGGGAGAAAGGGAGACAAGGAGAATATGGAGGAGGAGGAGGAGGAGGAGGAAGAGAAGAAGAGGGAGGCAAAGATGGGGGAGAGAGAAAAATGGGGAAGGAGAAGGAGGAGGAGAATGAGAAGGAGAGGGAGAAGAAGAAGAGGAAAGAAGAAGAGAGAGAAGAAGATGGAGAAGGCGGAAGAGAAGGAGGAGAAGGAAGACAAGGAGAATATGGAGGAGGAGGAGAAGAAAGAGAAGAAGAGGGAGAGAACTATGGGGGGAGAGAGAAAAATGGAGAAGGAGAAGGAGAAGAAGAAAGAGAAGGAGAGGGAGAAGAAGATGGGGAGAGTGAAGACGATGGAGAATGAGAAGAAGAAAAAGAAGAAGAAAGAGGAGGAGAAGTAGGAGGAGACGAACTCACGATCTCTTTCTCTCTCTGTGTGTATTGTCTAGTCTTTCTGTAGATCTACCTATTCATCTCTCCATCATCTCTCTTTTTCTGTCGTCTATCTATTGATCAGTAATCTCTCTCTCTTCCTATCTGTCTGTATGTCTAACTATCATCTCTATCTCTATCTATAGTTCCATTCATCGATCTGTCCATTCATTGATCACCTCTTTCTTTCTGTCATCTATCTGTTTATCAGTCAACCCTATTGATCTATTGAACTATCTATCATATTCTTTTATCTATCATAATTGCCTACCAGCCTTATCTATCAACCAACCAACCTACCTACCAGCCCTATCTATCTATCTATCTATCTATCTATCTATCAGACCTATCTCATCTATCCATCTATCATATCTATCTATCTATCTATCTATCTATCTATCTATCTATCTATCTATCTATCAGACCTATCTCTCATCTATCCATCTATCATCAAATTCATCTAACAGCCCTATCTATCTATCTATCTCTCTCTCTCTCTCTCTCTCTCTCTATCTATCTATCTATCAGACCTATCTCTCATCTATCTATCTATCATATTAATCTATCTATCTATCTATCTATCAGACCTATCTCTCATCTATCTATCTATCATCAAATTAATCTAACAGCCCTATCTCTCTCTCTCTCTCTCTCTCTCTATCTATCTATCTATTAGACCTATCTCTCATCTATGTATACATCTATCATCATATTAATCTAACAGCCCTATCTCTCTCTCCCTCTCTCTATCAGACCTATCTCTCATCTATCTATACATCTATCATCATATTAATCTATCTAACAGCCTTATCTATCTATCTATCTATCTATCTATCTATCTATCTATCTATCAGACCTATCTCTCATCTATCAATCTATCATCATATTAATCTAACAGCCCTATCGCTCTCTCTCCCTCTCTCTATCAGACCTATCTCTCATCTATGTATACATCTATCATCATATTAATCTATCTAACAGCCCTATCTATCTATCAGACCTATCTTTCATCTATTTATCAATCTATCATCATATTAATCTATCTGACTGACTGACTGACTGACTTTCTTATTTCTGAGTCGCCCTCCACGTTAGTGCTCCGGGCGACTTACACACAACAAATTCCACAATTAAAATAGAGTATTTAAAACTAGATTAAAATATTCAGTGGTTAAATGCAGGGGCCAGGCTCGGTAATTGAGTTCCTGGTTCTGCATTAACCATGGGCTTTCCTAAATAGCCAGGTCTTCAGAGCGGTCAGGAACTGGGGCAGGTCGAGGGAGGCTCTCTGGTCCGGTGGCATCGAGTTCCAAAGAACTGGGGCCACAACGGAGAACGATCTCCGTCTTGTGGTCTCCAGGTGGGCCTCTTTCAAGCCTGGTACGTGAAGAAGGTTCTTGTTTGCTGGCCGCGGGGTCCTTGAGTAAGCAGGCATCAGCAAGCGGTCTTTTAGGTATGTTGGGCCCCGGCCCCGTAGGGCTTTGAAAGCCAAGGTCAAGGTCTTGTGTAAGGCTCTATACTCAACGGGCAGCCAGTGCAGGCGCTGCAGAGATGGTGTAATGTGGCATCTCATCGATGTTCCTGTGAGAAGCCTGGCGGCCGCGTTCTGCACAATCTGGAGCCTGCGGGTTAGTGACCGGGTAGACCTACATACAAAGCGTTACAGTAATCCAGCCTTGATCTAACAGCCCTATCTATCTATCTATCTATCTATCTATCTATCTATCTATCTATCTATCAGACCTATCTCTCATCTATCTATTAGGCCTGTGCAATCATGCTTCTAAATGTTTCTAAAGTACTTAGAAAACTAAAATTCTGAGGGTGAAAACTAGGCGGCGCTGGTGCTTTGTTTCTATAGTGTTGCTAAAGTTCTGGTGGTGAAATGTTCACCACCAGAACTGTAGCAACACTTTAGAAGCAAAGCATCAGGGCCATCTAGTTTTCACCCTCAGAATTTTAGTTTTCTAAGTACTTTAGAAACATTTAGAAGCATGATTACACAGGACTACTATCTATACATCTGTCATCATATTAATCTATCTAACAGCCTTATCTATCTATCATCTATCTGTCTGTCTATTAGGCCTGGGTAGTTTCATCAGAATGCTCGTAAAATCGGAATAAATTCTGATTAAATTCATGTTTGAAGTGGTTTCAGAGCGATATAAACAACCCAGAATTCAGAAGTGAATTTGCCATTTTGAAGCCGCCGCTGCCATTTTCAGAAAGGAATCGGCAATAGACTCCCGCCCCTCCCGAGGTGCTTTCCCCTCGTTGGCTGGAGGCAACAAGCTGTAGAGACTGCAACAAGTCCTGTAGTTTTGCAGCAGTTAAAAAATCGCAGCGAGTGGCGATGCGATACAAATAAAGATGAGGTGGGTGTGGCTAAGCACAGCTATTCTTGAAGGCCACGCCCCCTGCTGTTAAACTAAATATAAATATAAAATAAACTGAACCTACAACGATGTCTAAAGAGGTGATGCAAAGAGAATGAGGTGGGCGTGGCTAAGCACAGCCACACACAAAGTTTTTGGAGTAGAACAACGACCTAAAGACCACACAAAGAAACAGGAAAAACACTTTCAAAATTCAAACCAGGAACATATTTCCTTTGTTATTAAAAAAAATACTTTGCACACAAAGGGTTCCTGAGCATGAGCAGAGTGCCTTTGTCCAGGTCAATGCTTTTGAGGAGCCTAAAGGTGCAGGAAACGGCCAAAAGAGGGTTCCTGAGCATGGGCAGAGTGCCATTGCCTATGTCAAGGCTTTTGAGGAGGAAAACTGGAGGAAAGGGCCCCAGAGAACTTGCAGAGAACAGGAGTTTTGCACTCAAAGGGTTCCTGGACATGAGCAGAATGCTATTGCCCGGGTCAAGGCTTTAGAGGAGTCTGCCATTAACGAAGCCATTCCGAAATTTCTGAAATATTTGGAAAAATTCTGAATTTTTTGGGGAAAATTTTGGAAGTCATTCAGATTTGAAATGCCAATGCTCCCTACACCTGGAACGAGTTTTGAATCATTTTTTGGGTTCAAACAGGGCATCTATCTATCTATCTATCTATCTATCAGAACTATCTCTCATCTATCATCCTATTTATCTATCTATCCTAACTCCTATCTATCTATCTATTTATCTATCATCTATCTATCTATCAGCCCTATCTATCATTTATCTATCACCATATTAATCTACCTACCTACCAGCCCTCTCTATCCATTTATCATATCTATCTATCTATCTATCTATCTATCTATCTATCTATCTGTCAGACCTATCTCTCATCTATCTATCCATCTATCATCATATTAATCTATCTATGTATCTACCGTGTTTCCCCGAAAGTATGACACCCCGAGGCGCCGGCGGAAGTCCCGCCCGCTGCGACTCAGGCGCTTTTCGCCGCCCGCCGCTCGTGTTTGGAGCGCGGGTGAGCGGGGCGGCGGCGAAGACGCCTGAGTCGCCGTGCGGGCGGGACTTCCGCCGGCGCTTTCTTCCCTCTCGCCGGCGGGGGCTCCGCCCCTCCTCCCTTCACTGAAGGGAGGGGGCGGAACTGGCGAGAGGGAAAGGCGCCGCTGGGAGGAAGAGGAGGAGGATGGAAGGCGCCGCTGGAAGGAAGAGGAGGACGATTCCGGGCCCCTTTTGAGCCCCTCTGGGAGCCTCTCGTCGCCCAGCCAGGAAGCCACGCCATGCCGCCCGCAGTAAGTCTTACTTTCGTCTTACTTTCGGGGTACCGTCGCCCAATATAAGACGTACCCCGAAAGTAGCCGTAGTGGGGATTTTGGGGTCAAAGAAAGTAAGACGCTGTCTTACTTTCGGGAAACACGGTATGTATCTATCTATCCTATCTCCTATCTATCTGTCTGTCAGTCAGTCTGTCTGTCTGTCTATCTGTCTATCAGCCCTATCTCTCATTTATCTATCACCATATTAATCTACCTACCAACCAACCCTCTCTATCTATTTATCATATCTATCTATCTATCTATCAGACCTATCTTCCATCTATCTATCCATCTATTATCAAATGAATCTATCTATCTGTCTGTCTGTCTATCAGACCTATCTTTCATTTATCTATCACCATATTAATCTATCTACCTACCAGCCCTCTCTATTTATCATATCTATCTATCTATCTATCTATCTATCAGACCTATCTCTCATCTTTCTATCTATCCATCTATCATATTAATCTATCTATATGTATATCTATCTATCCTATCTCCTACCTACCTACCTACCTACCTATCTGTCTATCAGACCTATCTCTCATTTATCTATCAGCATATTAATCTATCTACCTACCAGCCCTCTCTATTTATCTATCCATCTATCATATTAATCTATCTATCTATCTATCTATCAGACCTATCTCTCATCTGTCTATCTATCCATATATCATATCATCTATCTATCTATCTATCTATCTATCTATCCTATCTCCTACCTACCTACCTATCTGTCTATCAGACCTATCTCTCATTTATCTATCAGCATATTAATCTATCTACATACCAGCCCTCTCTATTTATCATATCTATCTCCCTATCAATCATATTCCTCCCTCCCTCCCTCTCCAACCCCCCCCGCACCTGTCTAGGCGTCCAACCCACCTCTCCCCGGGCCCTCTCCCCCTCTCATGCCCTCCCATCTCTTTCTCCCTCCCTTTATCTCTCCCCTCCTCGCTTGCCTTCCCCCCCTCCCTCCTTCAGCACCAGGGACAGCCCCTCCTTCCCTCCCTCCCTCCCTCCCTCCCTCCTTTCTTTCTCTCTTCTTCCGAAGCCGGAGTGGCAGAAGCGGGTGGCCTTGCTGCGGGGCTGAAGCCGAGGGGCCGGGGTTGGGGTCCCCGGTGGGGGTCCGTTCCTTGGTCCTGCTGCTGCTGCTCCCCTCCCGCCCAGGAGAGAGCTATGCCGGGCCCCCCGCCGCCCCTTGCCGCCCTCTTCTCGGCGCTCTACGCCTTCCGCAACCGCTCTTCTTCTTCGCCTTCTTCCTCCTCGCCTTCTTCTTCTTCCTCGCCCTCCTCTTCCTCGGCCTTCGACCTGGAGGGCCTGGTGGGGGCGCTGGCGAACGGCTCCTCGTGGCGCTACGAGGCGGAGTGGCAGAGCGCCTCGGCGCGTGGGGCGCTGCTGGTGGCCTACGCGCTGGTGGCCGGCGTGGCGCTCTTCGGCAACGGGCTGGTCTGCCACGTCCTCGCCGCCCAGCGACCCTCCGCCACCGGGCTCTTCATCGCCAACCTCGCCCTCGCCGACATCACCCTCACCCTCCTCAACGCGCCCGTCACCCTGGTGAGTGCCTTGACCCAAAAGTTCGGACTGGAAGGCGGAGCGGGTGGGCGGGCGGCGGGCGGGAGAACTCCCTCTCTTGCAAAGTTTGGATTGGAAGCCAAAGAATCCTATCTGCACTTGGAGATCTCAGCCTCCATCCCATTCAGGTCATGGGAAGTTCGGACTGAAATCCAGAGCAGATTTCCACTGGAGAGATCAATCATTCCCCAACAAATGTATCCAATGGAAAGTTCAGACTCAAAACCAGAGCAGATTTGTATTGTAGAGATCCCACTCCCCAGCAAATGTAAGTTTTAGAAAGTTCAGACTACTAGACCCTGCTTTGCAGATCTCGGTCTCCAACCCATTTGGGTCCTGGAAAGTTCAGACTGGAAGCCAGAGTAGATCTGCCTTGGAGAGATCCCGCTCTCCAGCAAAATTATCCCCCGGAAAGTTCAGACTGAGGAGGTGTAGGACCCCTCCTGCGTTGGAGATCTTGGTTTGCAGCCAATGTATCCCTTGGAAAGTGTAGACTGAAAGCCAGAGGAGGTGTAGGACCCTTCCTGTGTTGGAGATGTTATTCATTTATTTATTTATTATTCATTTTTATATACCGCTCCTTCCAGCAGGCTCAGGGCGGTTTACAGAATTCACATAAAAACATCTACAATTCAATTTAATACTGTTGTACTAAGACAGTGCTGTCCAACTTCTATAGGCCCAAGGGCCGGAATTCCGTGGCTGAACACCTGGCAGGCCGGGCGGGGGTGGGGCCGACTGTGGGGCAGGGCTGATTGCGGGGCGGGGCGACCGTGGGGGCGGGGCCGATGCGGGGGCGGGGCCGATCCCCGGAGTGACGCTGTAGGAGGGAGGGCGAAGCAAAGAGGGGCTCCCCTTTGCTCCTCCCTCCCTTCTACAGCGCCAAACCGGCAAGAAGGGACAGCGATCTCGCCATGCTTCTTGCCTGGTTTGACGCTGTAGAGAAGGAAGGGAGGCGCAAAGAGGGCTCCCCTTGCGCCTCCCTCCCTTCTACAGCACCAAACCGGCAAGAGGGACGCGATCACGCCATGCCTCTTGCCCGGTTTGACGCTGTAGAGAAGGAAGGGAGGCGCAAAGGGGCTCCCTTTCGCCTCCCTCTCTTCTACAGCACCAAACCGGCACAAGAGGGGACGGCGATCTCGCCATGCCTCTTGCCCGGTTTGACGCTGTAGAGAAGGAAGGAGGCGCAAAGAGGGCTCCCTTACGCCTCCCTCTCTTCTACAGCACCAAACCGGGCAAGAGGGGACGGCGATCGCGCCATGCTTCTTGCCTGGTTTGACGCTGTAGAGAAGGAAGGGAGGCGCAAAGAGGGGCTCCCCTTTGCGCCTCCCTCCCTTCTACAGCACCAAACCGGGCAAGAGGGACGGCGATCACGCCATGCCTCTTGCCCGGTTTGACGCTGTAGAGAAGGAAGGGAGGCGCAAAGAGGGCTCCCCTTTACGCCTCCTCTCTTCTAGCACCAAACCGGGCAAGAGGGACGGCGAGATCGCCATTCCTCTTGCCCGGTTTGACGCTGTAGAGAAGGAAGGGAGGCGCAAAGAGGGGCTCCCCTTTGCTCCTCCCTCCCTTCTACAGCACCAAACCGGGCAAGAGGGACGGCGATCACACCATACCTCTTGCTCGGTTTGACGCTGTAGAGAAGGAAGGGAGGAGCAAGAGGGGCTCCCCTTTACGCCTCCCTCTCTTCTACAGCACCAAACCGGGCAAGAGGGACGGCGATCTCGCCATGCCTCTTGCCCGGTTTGACGCTGTAGAGAAGGAAGGGAGCGCAAGAGGGGCTCCCCTTTGCTCCTCCCTCCCTTCTACAGCACCAAACCGGGCAAGAGGGACGGCGATCTCGCCATGCCTCTTGCCCGGTTTGACGCTGTAGAAGGAAGGGAGGCGCAAGAGGGCTCCCCTTTGCGCCTCCCTCCCTTCTACAGCGCCAAACCGGCAAGAAGGGAGGAGCAAAGAGGAGAATTCTCCCTCCTCTTTCCCCGGCGCTGCGGCGCACGGGACAGCAGCGGCGCCGGTGGAAGAGGAGGAGGAGGAGGAGAACTCTCCTCCTCCTCCTTCATCCTCCTCTTTCCCCCCGCGCCCTTGCTCGGATCCAGGGTGCTGGCGCGCGCGGGGGGGAAGAGGGGGGGAAGAGGAACGAAGGAGGAGGCAATCAGCTGACTGCCTCCTCCTTCGTCCCTCCTCTTTCCCCCCACCCACGCCCTTGCCCTGATCCCGAGCGCCGGCGCGGGCAGGGGAAGGAGGAGGGGTGAAGGAGGAAGAAGCCAGCCAGCTGACTTCCTCCACCTTCGCCCCTCCTCCTCCCCCTCGGGCGCACCGCGGCTCCGATCGCGAGCCGCGGTGCAGGGAGGGGAGGAGGAGGGGCAAGGAGGAGGAGCTGGCTCCCTCCTCCCTGCGCCGCCCCCCCCCCGGCCGCCATTTTTTTAAAAAGTAGATTTTTAAAAAAATTAAAAATGGCGGCCGGGGGCATAGCGGGGGCCGTGTCGAACAGGCTGGGGGGCCGTGTACGGGCCCCCGGGCCAGCAGTTGGACAGCCCTGTACTAAGACATAAAAGCATAAAATACATAACTACATTAAAACAAACATCTACAGGAATCAGCAGTTTAAATTCCTAAGCTTAGTATCTATCTTCAAGGACCAGTGAGGTTGAAAGCTTGTTTGAACAGGAATGTCTTACAAGCTCTCTGGAATGGAGCTAGTTCATTGATGGCGCGGACCTCATCCGGCATGGAGTTCCAAAGGGATGGTGCCACCACATAGAAGGCTCTTGATCTCGTTGAAGATAGCCGGCAGGAGTGGATCGACGGGACTAACAGGAGGTTCTGTTCTTCAGAACGTAGTCATCTCGGAGGAACATATGGGGTGAGACGGTCCCTCAGGTATACCAGCCCTAGACCATACAAGGCCTTGAAGGTCAATACCAACACCTTGAAAACAATTCGGTACTCTATTGGTAGCCAGTGCAGTTGCTGCAGAGTAGGTGTTATATGCTCTCAGGCCGGCGTTCCCGCCAGTAGTCGAGCAGCAGCATTCTGCACCAACTTAAGTTTCCTGGCCTGCCAAGGGATGGCCTAAAACAGTAGTCCAATCTTGAGATGACCTGCCTGGATCACCGTAGCCAGGTTTGCAGCCAGTCCATGCCTGTGATAAAATGCGGTCTTGCATACCGTGGAAATTTGCAGCTCCATCGATAGCAACGAGTCCAAATGGACCCCCAGGCTCTTTACGGAGGACGATGGGCTCAGAGGCTTGCCGTCCAGGGTAGACAGCTGACATCCACTCAATCCAGGGTGACCCAGCCATAGGATCTCCGTCTTCGAAGGGTTAACCTTCAATCGGCTAGCCCGCAGCCATACAGTCACGGCTTCAAGGCATTGATGGAAACAATTGGGTACAAACAATTGATGGAAACAATTGGCCTGCCCTCCATTCTCAGCACCAGCTGGGTGTCATCAGCGTACTGATGACACTCCAGACCGAAGTCGCGAACCAGCTGGGCCAGGGGGCGCATATAGATGTTGAACAATAGTGGGGAAAGGATGGTACCCTGAGGGACCCCACAAGTTAATGGGAGTCTCCCAGAGACCATCCCCCACACCTCCACTCGTTGTCCCCGGTCCTGGAGAAAGGAGGCCACCCATTTAAGGGCAGTCCCCCTGACTCCCAACACGGCTAAACGGTGGGTCAACAGTTCATGATCTACCATGTCAAAAGCTGCTGTCAGATCTAACAGTACAAGCAGCGCTGACCCATCCTGGTCCAGCTGGCAGCGAAGTCGGTCTGTAATGGAGACAAGCACGGTTTCCGTCCCATGCCCAAATTGGAAGCCAGACTGGAAGGGATGAAGTCCAGCTGTGTCTTCTAAGAACCGTTGCAGCTGATCCACTACTGCCCTCTCAGTCACCTTGCCCAGAAACGGCAAGTTCAAGACCGGGCGATAACTGGAGGGAGCCGAAGGATCTAAATTCGGCTTTTTCAGTAGTGGTCTTATCATCGCCTCTTTCAAAGTTTTTGGTCTGCAGCCAATGTATCCCTTGGAAAGTGTAGACTGAAAGGCAGAGAAGGTGTAGGACCCCTCCTGTGTTGGAGATCTTGGTCTGCAGCCAATGTATCCCTTGGAAAGTGTAGACTGAAAGCCAAAGGAGGCGTAGGACCCCTCCTGCATTGGAGATCTCGGTCTGCAGGCAATATATATCTCAGATAGTGTAGACTGAAAGCTAGGGGAGGTGTAGGATCTCCAACCAATTTAGGTCCTGGAAAGTTCAGACTGGAAGCTAGAGCAGATTGCTCTTGGAGAGAGCTCAGTCTCCAGGAAATTTATCCCTTGGAAAGTTCAGACTGAAAGCCAGGGGAGATGTAGGACCCCGCTTGCACACTACTTCAGGCAGAATTCAAGCCTCTTCCATGCCTTGGTGGGGTGTGTTTACATGCGCTTGTGCCTCCCAAGCCATATCCCGGCTTATGGGTTCCCTTGGATGTTATAGGCTTTTCTTAGGCAAGGAAGACTCCGAAGTGGCTTTGCCAGGTTCTTCCTCTAAAGTAGACCCTTGGGAGGGATTCATTGGCAGCATCCCATCCAAGTCTTAACCAGGGCTGGCCCTCTTTACCTTCTAAGATCCATTCCCCAAAACTTCCACCGCAGTCCCTTGATCAGTAACTTACTGAATGGTTACAGTGTGGGACATACGCCTGTTTTGGAGCAAATACAAATTTAGTAATCCAGCATACAGAATAAAGGACTGTCTTTCATGTGGCATCACTTTCTGGTTTCCTCTCTCCCAGGTGCGGTTTGTGAGCAGCTCTTGGGTTTTTGGGAAGGTGATGTGCCACATCAGCCGCTTTGGCCAGTATTGCTCTGTCCACGTCTATGTGCTGACCCTGGCTGCCATCGCTTTGGACCGGCACCAGGCAAGGGATTTCATAACTAAGTGACAGGGGAAGATCATTTCTCTGTCTGAGCCATTCCTCACTACTAATGGCACCTAGTTTGAATGTTGGACTCCCTGCTGCAGGACAGAGTGATGGCTGCTTTTAAAATGGAATTGGGTAAATTCATGGAGGGGTGGCTGTGGTGCTTTGGAGTCAACGTGATCCCAATCTTTGAAAGAGATGAATGCTGGGCAAAGAAGAGGGCAGCAGGAAAAGAGGAAGAGCATGTTAGAAGTGGATTGAGTCCTTCAATATAGCCATGGCTTCCCTGAGTTTGCAAGACTCCAGTTTGAAATACCTGAATGTGAAAGACTCTGGTTTGCAAGATTTGAGTGTGAAAGACCTGATCTTGAATGACTCCAGTTTGAAAGATCTAAGTGTGAAAGATCAGAGTGTGAAAGACTCCGGTTTGCAAGATCTGAGTGTGAAAGACCTGAGTGTAAAAGACTTCGGTTTGCAAGATCTGAGTGTGATAGACCTAAGTGTGAAAGATCTGAGTGTGACAGACTCTGGTTTGCAACATATGAGTGTGAAAGACCTGAGCTTGAATGACTCCAGTTTGAAAGATCTGAGTGTGAAAGATCTGAGTGTGAAAGACTCCGGTTTGCAAGACCTGAGTGTGAAAGATTTGAGTGTGAAAGACTCCGGTTTGGAAGATTTGAGTGTGAAAGACCTGAGCTTGAATGACTCCAGTTTGAAAGATCTAAGTGTGAAAGATCTGAGTGTGAAAGACTCCGGTTTGCAAGATTTGAGTGTGAAAGTCTTGAGTTTGAATGACTCCAGTTTGAAAGATCTAAATGTGTTTGAAAGCCTCTGGTTTGCAAGATTTGAGTGTGATGGGTCTAAGTGTGAAAGATCTGAGACTGTGAAAGACTGCAGTTTGAAAGATCTGAGTGTGAAAGACCTGAGTGTAAAAGACTCCGGTTTGCAAGATTTGAGTGTGAAAGACCTAAGTGTGAAACATCTGAGTGTGAAAGACTTCGGTTTGCAAGATTTGAGTGTGAAAGTCTTGAGTTTGAATGACTCCAGTTTGAAAGTTCTAAGTGTGAAAGCCTCTGGTTTGCAAGATTTGAGTGTGATAGGTCTAAGTGTGAAAGATCTGAGTGTGAAAGACTGCAGTTTGAAAGATCTGAGTGTGAAAGACCTGAGTGTAAAAGACTCCGGTTTGCAAGATTTGAGTGTGAAAGACCTAAGTGTGAAAGATCTGAGTGTGAAAGACCTGAGTGTAAAAGACTCCGGTTTGCAAGATCTGAGTGTGAAAGACCTGAGTGTAAAAGACTTCGGTTTGCAAGATCTGAGTGTGATAGACCTGAGTGTGAAAGATCAGAGTGTGAAAGACTCCGGTTTGCAAGATTTGAGTGTGAAAGACCTGAGCTTGAATGACTCCAGTTTGAAAGATCTAAGTGTGAAAGATCTGAGTGTGAAAGACTCTGGTTTGCAAGATTTGAGTGTGAAAGACCTGAGCTTGAATGACTCCAGTTTGAAAGATCTAAGTGTGAAAGATCTGAGTGTGAAAGACTCCGGTTTGCAAGATTTGAGTGTGAAAGTCTTGAGTTTGAATGACTCCAGTTTGAAAGATCTAAGTGTGAAAGCCTCTGGTTTGCAAGATTTGAGTGTGATAGGTCTAAGTGTGAAAGATCTGAGTGTGAAAGACTGCGGTTTGAAAGATCTGAGTGTGAAAGACCTGAGTGTAAAAGACTCCGGTTTGCAAGATTTGAGTGTGAAAGACCTAAGTGTGAAAGATCTGAGTGTGAAAGACCTGAGTGTGAAAGACTCCGGTTTGCAGGATCTGAGTGTGAAAGACTCCAGTTTGCAGGATCTGAGTGTGAAAGACTCCGGTTTGCAGGATCTGAGTGTGAAAGACTCCAGTTTGTAGGATCTGAGTGTAAAAGACTCCGGTTTGCAGGATCTGAGTGTGAAAGACTCCGGTTTGCAAGATCTGAGTGTGAAAGGCCTGAGTGTGAAAGATCTGAGTTTAAAAGACCTGAGTTTGCAAGACCTGATGGCTTTGCATGGCAAATTAAACTGTTGTGTTTTAAAATCTCCTCGTCTCTAGTGTCTGACTGGAATAGATACTGGGGGCAGGCATGGGCAAACTTTGTTAGGAATTGTGGGAGCTGATGTCCAAAACACCTGGAGGGCCAAAGTTTGCCCATGCCTGTACTAGGGTGCATCAAGCTTCAACAACCTGAATGTGCAAGACCTGAGTTTGAAAGCTCCAGTTTGCAAGACCAGAGCAACTCAATTTCCAGAGCTTTCAGAGGTCTCTCACTGACCAGGTTGCTATAAATGGAAGCTAACTTAACACCAAATAACAAGGGTTAGGGAGGAGGCTATAAGGATGTGGCTCCTGGTGAGATGTTTCAGCAGGAGCTGAAAGACCTCATCGGAGGGCATCAGATTCTGGACATGTCACAAGGTGAAATTAGTTGATAGACGGTTCACCAGCTTCTGTTTGTGGATCAGGATTCCTAATGTTTCCAACTCTCTTTCTCTGCAGGTGATCATGCACCCGCTGAAGCCCCGGATGTCCCTGGTGAAGGGAGGGGTCTGCATCATCCTCATCTGGGTGCTGGCCAGCTGCTTCTCTCTGCCTCACGCCATTTACCAGAAGCTGATGCGCATCCCTTCTGGGTAAGGAAAATACCCTTGTGTTTGGAAAGGGCATCCTTTGCATGCATGGTGTAAGGACTCACCCGTCCTAAGCAGGCCGAATCCTGCTTGGAAGTCTGGATCCCTGTTTGGAAATTGCTGGCCTCCATTTTAGTAAGGGAGTTTCAGCTAGCAGCCATCAGGAGGTCAGAGCCAGAGAAAGGGGGTGTGGCCTTAGAGTCACTCTGCTCAGATACAGTTTCTTCCCTGTGATTGGCTGGGTGCCAGAGGGGAGGAGTTGAGCTGACTAGGAGAAGGATTCCTGTCAGAAAGATTTGAGTCTTGTCTTGTGAGAGGCTTCAGATAAGACACATCTGAGCCTTCTCAGTCTGGTGCCAGGCTGCAGATAAGAAACATCTGAGCCTGAGGGTCTTGAGCGAGGTTTCTGGGGGAGTATCATCACAGCCTCTGCAATAGAGACTGACAGTCTAATCTATAGCTAACCACCACAAGGGAATAGGCTGGACTAAGGGGGTCAAGACCTAGCACTGACAACTCTTAGGGCCAGGAGAGATTCCAGTAGTGACGCTTTTAGTTTAGAGCCAGAAGGACTGACTGGAAATAGTCAGTTAGATCATCTTGTCGTTTCTTGTGATAGGGAGGCAGGTGGGGCTCTGAGACTGTGGTGCTAATCTAGTTATTCGCTACTGTTAACAAGACTCAGGGAACTGTCTATGGTATAGAAGTTCCAGTTAGTTACATCAGCTACCCTCTAGTTTAATTATTAGTTGGGGAGTTGGGGAGACAAGTCTTAGTACTGTCTGTGGAACTGAATTTAAGATCTAAGAAGAAGCACTAGCCTTTATATAGAAACCACTACGCACCAGCACATTGTTTAGATCCAGTTAACCATCACGCTAACAATTAACTATTAATTTTTGTAACCATACGCTCTTGTTGCCTCACTGAAGAACTAATACGATCTGTGCCAATTTGTTAGCCTGTATGATAGTTAATAAATTCTTTTCTTATTAACTTTCACAAGCCTCCATCTTTCTATCTTTTCAGTTTTCCTCACAGTGGGTGATTTGGTGTAAAGGGAGCCTAATTAAACATCTTAGTCATTAAATTAAATCCTGATCACAGATTAGGTTGGTGGCAGTACTTACCGGGAGTGTTAATGATTAATCTGCAGTGTCAAGTCGTGACACATGGCAATGCATGCAAACTCCAATCGTACAGCAAACAATAGGAGCATGCCACCAATCAATTTCATTTCCTACACTCTTCAAAGTTACAGGGGACTCTAGTAGCCATCTAGTCTCACCTGCTGCTGCTGAAGCATTC
This sequence comes from Anolis apletophallus, assembly GCA_030556195.1. Taxonomy (NCBI): domain Eukaryota; kingdom Metazoa; phylum Chordata; class Lepidosauria; order Squamata; family Anolidae; genus Anolis; species Anolis apletophallus. The sequence continues at coordinate 19,340,086 of JARBWK010000016.1, read as the reverse complement.
ATACTAGGGCTGTGCAAAATTATTGTCACTTCTCACAAGTCGTTTAGAGCAGTGTTTCCCAACCAGTGTGCCGTGAGCGATCATCAGGTGTGCCGTGGGAAATTGGAACCTCCAATACCCTTTCTTCTCCTTCCTGCCGAACACTTTTTCTTCTCCACTTGGGCTTCCTTCTTCCCAGCCTCGCTATGCTTGCTTTGCCTCGTTTTGCTCATGCTGCCACTTCTGCGGGAGGGGGGAGGGAGGAAGGCGTGACCCGTGCGGGTGCTACTGCGCAGATTCGCCCCACGTCTTCCTCCATCCCCTCCACAGTGCTCTCTGGATATAGATGAACTACAACTCCAAAACTCAAGGTCAATGCCCACCAAGCTCTTATAGTATTTTCTCTTGGTTATGGTAGATCTGTGTGGAAAATTTGATTCCATTCCATCATTGGTGGAGTTCAGAATGCTCTTTGATTCCGGGTGAACTATAACTCCCAGCTGTTGAGCAAGACCTTTGTGTGTGTCTTTCTGCCATTCCTGCCAGGATATCTATGTTGTGTTCATCGAAACCGGCCCAGGTTTCACACTGAGTGTATAAATACATTTAAAAACATATTAACTATATGTATTACTGTGTTAGAGTGTCATTTTGTGTCATTTTGGTTGGTAGTGTGCCCCCAGGATTTTGTAAATGTAAAAAATGTGCTGCGGCCCCAAAAAAGGTTGAAAAACACTGGTTTAGAGTGAGCTCAATAATAAATAAAATGATTTAATCTGCAAAGAGGACTAAAGTAAGTAAGTAATAGTAGAAATCCATCCGAACTTGATGTTATGTAGTTAATTGTGTGTCATATAGACATGCTGTTAGGCAGACATTCAAGGGGATTGCTGTTGTGGCTTTTTAAAGGGGGGGGGAATAAATATTTTGGATAAACTTTTTAAAATCCACAAAAATCAGTAGATATGTGATTGTTTCTGATTCTTTGAAAGTAGTTGTTCTGCTCTGGAAACTTCACTTTTGTGGCTGCCACAAACTAGGTTTGAATGGGTTGAGACTCAATGAGGTATTCATTGGAAAACTAGAGCAAAAGGTGCTATCGCAAGATGTCCCTCCCGCAAAACAAAGTTTGTGCAGTTTAATAAACTTTCCCCATGTTTTTATGACAGAACCAATTGTGAAATGACATTGATAACCCAGGAACAAAATTGTGTTGCATAGTGCTATCTGTATCCAAGTTATTAGATCTCACCGCAGCCTTTGATACGGTAGACCACGCATTGTTGATCCACCACTTAATCGCTTCGGGGGTAAGGGGGACGGCCCTTAAATGGGTCTCTTCCTTCCTTCAGGACCGGGGACAGCGGGTGGTGAGGGGGGGCATCTCTGGGAGACTCCCATTCAATTCTGGGGTCCCCCAGGGAGCGATCCTCTCCCCTCTATTATTTAACATCTACATGCGTCCCTTGGCCCAGTTGGTACGTGGCTTTGGTCTGGAGTGTCATCAGTACACCCAGCTTGTGCTGAGGATGGAAGGCCGGCCGGACTCCTTACCCAATTCTTTCCATCAATGCCTTGAGGCCGTGACTGGATGGCTACGGTTCAGCCGAATGGAGGTGAATCCCTCAAAGACGGAAATCTTGTAGCTGGGTCATCCGGGTGGGGGAGAATGCCGGCTGTCTATGCTGGATGGTGAGGCACTTCGTCCATCATCACTAGTAAAAAGTCTCGGGGTCCAATTGGACCCATTGCTGTCCATGGAGCCTCAGGTCGCCATGGTTAGCAAAACCACATTTTTCCATCTGCGCCAGGCTAGGCGGCTGGCACCCTACCTATCCGTGAATGACTTGGCCACGGTGATCCAGGTGATGGTAATCTCGAGACTGGATTACTGTAACGGCCTTTACATTGGCCTACCCTTGGGGACGATCCAGAAGCTCAAGCTAGTGCGGAATGCTTCTCGCCGGGGCTCCGGCAAGGTGTCACATTACACCAATATTGCGGCAACTGCACTGGCTACCTATTGAACACCGGATCTCCTTCAAGGTGTTGGTATTAACCTTTAAGGCCTTGTATGGTCTTGGGCCAGTGTACTTGAGGGACCGCCTCTCCCCATACTGTCCCCAGAGATCCCTGCGCTCCGGTGAATAAAGTCTCCTTACTGTCGCTTCCATCAGCCAATGCCGCTTGTCTTCAACTAGACAAAGAGCATTCTCGATTGCTGCACCAATCCTATGGAATACGCTACCAGAGGAAGCCAGAGGTATCGCTGAATTGTCTTCCTTTCGTAGGGCCTGTAAGACAGCTCTCTTTCGCTTGTCCTTCCCAGCCGAGTAAACTGTCTCTGCTCACTATGTAGTTTTAGTTGGCTGTAATATTAGATTTACTTAGTAATAGTAGTATTTTAGATTTTACTTGTTATGTATTGTTTTGCTTTGCTGTTTTACATTGCTGTAAACCGCTCCAAGCTTCTAGAGGGAGCGGTCTAGAAGCCGAAACAATAAATAAATAAATTTCTGGGCATCGTAGTATGTGACCTTCTGAAAGGATACCAATGTTGTTGTAGAGAGGAAGTGGGCTAAGCAAGGGAGATTTTGCTGCATTGACCTCTCTTGGCTTCGCTCCCCTTTTCTGTGCCACAGGAACCGCACCAACCGCATTGTGTGCCTGTCCAGCTTCCCGCGGCCCATGGACCTCTACTGGAAGTACCTGGACCTGGCCACTTTTGTGCTGCTCTACCTGCTGCCCTTGCTGGTCATCTGCGCGACTTACGCCACGGTGGCCAAGAAGCTGTGGAAGCGCAACGCCATTGGGGATGTGACACTGGAGCAGTACTACACCCACCGCCGCAAGAAGAAGAAGACCCTCAAGATGCTGGTGGTGGTGGTGGTGGTCTTTGCTGTCTGCTGGTTCCCACTCAACTGCTACCTGGTCCTGCTCTCCAGCAATGCCATCCGCAGCAACAATGGCCTCTACTTTGCCTGTCACTGGTTTGCCATGAGCAGCACCTGCTACAACCCCTTCATTTACTGCTGGCTCAATGATAGCTTCCGCTCGGAGCTCAAGTCCCTGTTGAGAGTCTGCAGGAGGAGGGACCCCAGCCGGGGCCATGCTTTGCAGGCCCTTCCAGCCCCCTTCCGCCAGGCCTGGGAGGAGGGCTGCCCCTGCAAGCAGGAACCCCCCTCGGTCCAGACGGGGGTGGGCTCCGAGGGACACTCAGCCCGGACAGACATCTCCGTCGTCCAGCCCATCATCGCAGGCAGCTGAGAGCAACATCGAGGCATCCATTCAACATCCAGATTGTGCAAACCGAACCAACGAAAGAGGATCGCCGTAAGTTGGAGTTGACTTGAAGGCCGATGGCAACATGCATACACACACTTCACCAACTTTAGGCTCCATGGTGGCCAACCTCTCTGCCATTCTGATGGCTGGATGTACCATTGTACCATTAACACTGAGGCAAACGCCCTACGATTGCTCCCGTTCAATGTCGAGATTGCGCAAACTGAACCCACATAGAGAGGGTTACCATAAGTTGGCGTTGGCTTGAAGGCTCATGGCAACATGCATACACACACCTCACCAACTTTGGGCTCATTGGTGGTCAACCCTTCTATCATTCCAAGGGCTGGATGTGCCAATTGTATTGTTAACACTGAGGCAAAAGCTATAGAATCACATACATTCAGCATTCAGTTTGTGCAAACTAAACCCAAATAAGAGGGTTACCATAACTTGGAGGAGTTGACTTAAAAGCACATGGTGACATGCATACACACACCTCACCAGATTCGGGCTCCTTGGTGGCCAACCCCACTACTATTCTGATGGTTGGATGTGACATTGCATCATTCACACCAGGCCTGGATCAGGCCCTTTTGGCGCCCTAGGGCCTACGCCAGAGGCTCTGCCCCCGCCCCTGGCTCCACCCTGCCCCCGACTCCTCCCCGCTCCACCCCAGTCTCGCCCCCGGCCCGGCCCGGCCCGGCCCACCCCCGGCTCCTCCCCGCCATGGCCCCAGCTTCGCCCCGCCTCCTCGCTGGCTCCTCCCTCCCTCCTAAAGCCACTATGCCGGCCTGAGAAGCGGCCGAAATCGCGGCTTTAGGAGGGAGGGAGGGAGGAGCCATGGGGAGGCCCCGGATCGGCTCCAGGGGTGGGCAAGGGACAGAGGCAAGGGACAGAGCCGGGGGGGGATGGAGCCGAGGGGAACAGAGCAAAGGAGGGGGGCAGCCGTGGATGGTGCTTACGCCACCGGGCGCATGTGCCCTTTTTTTGGGAATTTTTTTTGATTTTAAAAATTTTTTTGGGGGGGGTCCGGACCTGCTGCCCCCCCAAAGGTGCCGCCCTAGGCCATGGGCTAGGGTGGCCTTATGGGTAACCCAGGCCTGATTCACACTGAGGCAAACACCATACAATTGTACCCATTTAATTAATATCCAGATTGTGCAAACTAAACCCACATAGAGAGGGTCCGCCATAAGTTGGAATTGGCTTGAAGGCCCAGGGAGACAGGCATACACACACATCACCAGTTTTGGGTTCCTTGGTGGTCGACCCCTCTCCATTTTCATCCCAAAGAACCACAACACAGCTCCTGTAGCTACTATTCTGATGGCAGGATGTGCCGTTGTATTATTAACACCGAGGCAAACACTGTACAATTGCATCCATTCAATATCCAGATCATGCCAACTAAATCCCCCAAAAGAGGGTCGCCATAGGTTGGAGTTGGCTTTGTTGAGGCACAGTGTCCCAATATTTCTAGTCTCTATTTCCAATTAGAAACTAGAAACGAGATTTAAAATACAATAGTTTAATCTGCAGAATAGCTATAGGGTGGTTCCAATCAAGTCAAGATAGCGCCATGTTGGACTCTCCTGCATGATGGGTTTTACGGTGAAGCGCAGTCATTAAGGTAAATATGCACACATGCGATCCAAACCTTTCTCCACCTTTCCTTTTGCTTCTCCTTCCCAACCCGATCCTCTCTCTCTCTCTGTGTATGTATGTATGTATATATATATACACACACATAGGGGCCACGTGGCCAAGGGTGCATCTGGCCATGGCCGCCAGGTTAGACACATCATGTAGTGCCACTGCTGTGAGCGGCCCGCGCTGGGGCGGGAGGCTCCGTCCCAGCTGCAAAATGTTCCCCCGTCCTTTTCCAGCTCTCTGACCCTCACCCCTTCACCCCCACCCCGTTTCTATCCTTCCACCAAACGCCACGACCAAGTACCCTCCCCCCTTGCGGAAAGCTTGTGCTGGGCTTCCGGACGGAGCCAGCTCTCAGGCTCTCACAGACCCGTGGACGGGGCGGCCCGCGGGCAGCTCAAGCACCGCAGCAACACTCTGGCTGCCCACGGGTGCCGTTTGCACATGCGCTTGCTCCCTCTGTCCTTTCCTGCGCATGTGCGTGCAAGCAAGCAGGCAGTCAGCTGCCGGGGTCCTCGGATGAAGGAAATGATGCCGTGCATGCGCAGCAAGCACGTTGCTGCTGCTGCCTCCAGAGAAGAAGAGGTGAGTGGGCCTGGTGCCGCCTCGGGGCTGGCCATGACTGGTCATCTTCGGAAGCGAGGTCTGTCTAATGGGGCCCCCTCAGTGCCTAAATGGGGGGGGTGAAGGCCAGCCTTGCCCCCCCGGCGGCATCCTAGCTGTTTGCGCACATGTGTGCGCATGCGCCATCATCACCAGCCTGAAGAGCATGGGGGAGCCAAAAAAAGGTTTGCTTACTACTATTTTTTACCTTTTGTCCGGTCCTGCACACATGCACACACACATACACACACACACCACACACCTTCCACTTGCTTCACTTGCAACAGACCTCTGAAGATGTCATTAGCCACAAATGCAGGCGAAACGTCAGGAGATAATGTTGCTGGAACATGGCCATGCAGCCCGGAAAACTCACAGCAAATCAGTGATTCCAGCCACGAAAATTTTCGATGACATAATATTGTTTTGGTATGAGGGACCCAAGAAAGCACATTCAAGCATTTTTTTAAAAATCCACTATCATCATGACTACTATTTTAAAGAGCTTTTCCAGATGACAGTGAGATTCTTTTGCTATTGGTCTCAGCGGAGGTCCCCATTGCAACCCCAAAGGACCTCGTTGACCAAGCAACTCTCTGAGGAGACCCTTCCTCTCCAACAAAGACGATCCAGTTTTGTATGCTCAAAAAGGTGCCCTTCACAGAATGGCATTTCAAGTGGGGACAGATTGATACTTTGTCTGAAGACCTTTTGGAGGCCATTCTCTCGATCGGATTGCACCAGCGTTGAAGACGATGCATCCAGGAGCCTGCAAAGCTATTGCAGGTATCAACCGACATTGAGGCAGACTTACACCCATGCTTCTTTCTCGCCATCTTCTAAATCGGATTTTTGATTCTGAAAGAGGCCTCTGTATGTTTTTGGATACGAGAAGAACCCTAGTAGCCTTTGGGCAAATACGGGGCCTCTTGTTGTCCTTCTTTTGCTAAGCCTTGAGGCCCTTCCTTTGCTCAGGAGGCAAGGACTCCTCTGGAGAACTTACACTGTGACTCACCCTTTGGGTAACAGATGCCTTTCTCAAACCAGATTAAAGTGATTTCCCATGAAATGATAGTGGCTGTTGTTTTAATTTTGCCTGGCTGGTTTGCAGGGATCGGCAGAGCGGTTGCTTGGTGCCATGACATCCCTTAATTTCATTATTATTGAAACAAGACGCACACGTAAACAGACAGCTCAGCTCACGATTTCTGAGATTTAGGACATCAACAATATTTTGATATTCACAGTGGGCATGATTCTGCATTCGAGTTGTGCAATACAGACCTCCACCTGTGCACGCATTGTGTGACTCGACCCTTGTCTTGAACGGCAACTGAATGCATGTCAATATATATAAAATCCTTCATGTAGTGGTTCCAGTCTTATAGACAAAGAAACCACACAAGGCAGACACACAAAAACAGCCTACATACCCAGAAAACCCTACGAGGTATGTTTACCAACTCCCCCCCCCGCCCAAAAAAGAGCCAATGACCACAAATCCAAAAAAACCCATTATGGACTACAACTCCCATGATCCCCCACAACACCTCCCTCTGGCAGTTTACAGTGTCGGAATGTTAGTGGAGCTGACCAATTAGAGGTATTATGCAAATACTCCCTCAGTTAGAATGTAGGCTGGGAGCCCCCCCCCCCCCCCGGCAGTTTAGAGAGTCGGAATGTTGGTGGTGGTAGGGAAAGGTAGGGAAGGAATGGAGGGACTGAGACAAGGGGAGCAAGGACTGATACAGAAAGGGGAGGAATGGCAGGAAGGAGGGAAAGGAAAGAAGGGAGGGAGGGAAGGAAGGAGGGGAGAAGAAAGGAAAGGAAGGATAGAAGGAAGAATGGATGGAAGGAAGGAGGGGAGAAGAAAGGAAGGAAAAAGGAAGGATAGCAGGAAGGACGGGAGGGCAAAGGAAGGAAAGAATAAAAGGATGGAGTGAAGGAAGGAAGGAAAGAGGGGAGAAGAAAGGAACACAGAAACACACACACACACACATATACATGCACAGAAATATACAAATATACATACAGTATACACACATACATAAACACACCTTTACTTACACACATCAACACATATACACACACACATACATATACAAACACATATACATAACTACACACACAGTCCCCAAGTTAAAAAAATCCCACAGCAACGCGTGGCCGGGTCAGCTAGTAATACAAGAATAATATAGAATCATAGAACCATAGAGTTGGAAGAGACCTCGTGGGCCATCCAGTCCAATCCCATTCTGCCAAGAAGCAGGACAATCATATGCAAAGCACCCCAACAGATGGCCATCTGCTTCAAAGCTTCCAAAGAAGGAGCCTCCACCACACTCTGGGACAAAGAGTTCCACTGCTGAACAGCTCTCACAGTCAGGAAGTTCTTCCTCATGTTCAGGTGGAATCTCCTTTCCTGTAGTTTGAAGCCATGGCTCCATTGTGTCCTAATCTCCAGGGCAGCAGAAAACAAGCCTGCTCCTTCCTCCCTAGGACTTCCCCCCCCCTCTCTCTCTCTCGCACACACACACACACACACATACATGGCCTTCATCATATCTCCCCATCCTCTGAAAGGTCATCAGAAAAAAACTCTGCCTCTTGCTGAGCCTGCTGGGCCACAACATTGGATAACACTGCAAGGCTGAAAATGGTTGGACTAGATGGCCTTAGGGCAGGGGTGGGCAACCTACGGCCCACGGGCCGGATCCAGCCCAGCAGCTGATTCTGCCCGGCCCAGGGAGAAGGGTGTCAGGGCGGGGCCAAGAGGAAGGGGTGCCGCTGCCACCATCCCATCGCGGGCTCTGTGGGGCCTATGTTGCCAGACAGGCTGGAGGAGCAGCGGCTTTGGAGTGCTCCCGCTGCAGGCCCGGATCGCCTCCAGGAATGGGAGGCACCCAAAGCCGCTGCTCCTCCGGCCTTTCTCCCGACACAGGCCCCACAGAGCCCGCGATGGGATGGTGGCAGCGGCACCCCTACCTCTTGGCCTCCAGGGGTGGCAGGCACTCCATAGCAGGGTGATCAGCTGGGGAACGGTTGGGGGGCCAGAGCGGCCGGAGGCCTGCATCATCTGATTGCCTGCTGCTCTGCTCTGCTCTGCTGCGGCGGCTGGGTCCGCTTTGCCATCCTCTGGGCTGGTTCCATTGGGTCATTCCATCTTGGGATCCTTCCGATCTTGAGGATGTCAGCTTTCATCTTGGTTCGCACCTTGTCTTCTTGAATTTCATTTTATTTTATTTTTGTGGGTTTTATTATTATTTTATAAATTTTTTATTATAATAATATAATATCATAAATAATATAATAATGTGATATTATATTATAATTTCAATAGATTATAATGTCTATATATATACTATAATATAATAATTATGATGTTAATGCTAATAATATATGAATATTTCTTGATATATTAATATGTTAATATTAATGATGTGTAATATATAGTAAATATAGTAAATATAGTAAATAAATAAATAAATAAATAAATAAATAAATAAATAAATAAATAATGTAGGTTAAAATGCAGTTCAGCCTTTAGGTGCGGCCCTCCATAATATTTTTTGGCTTTTGTGTGGCCCCTTGGAAAAAATATTTGCCCACCCCTGCCTTAGGGGGTCCCTTCCAACTCCAGGATGCGAAGCATTCTATATAAATAATACATGTTCAAATATATTGGGACGAATAATAATCTGAACTCAAGACACATTTTGTTGCAGAAATTGGAAAAGTAGGCTAGGTCCCTTTCCCCTGATTATTATTATTATCTCCGTTCCGAGGGAGATAATTGAACGTTCCCAAACAAGATAATAATGTAAAAGGAAGAAGTTCATCTCTTCTCCGTGCGATGGGTTCCGAAACATGAGTCTAGTTAATGCATGGCTACAATGTGTGCTTTGGAAACGAACAGACTATCCATTAAGGAATAATGCAAAACAGGACGATGCCATTTGCTGCGTTCCTCTCTCCTGCCAGATGCGCAACGAACTATTAATTGAGTGCCTTGCATTCGTGCTCAGACGTGTGTCATGGCCGTCTGTTGACATATGGACTAATCTGGGAAACAGATGCAAAATGACGCATCTATTTATCTCCTTATAAAAGCCAAATTGACTAACTGAATTAGGTTGCAAAACAATTTAACCATTCTCCAAGAGTTGAGTTTTCAAAATGGAAATTGGGCAAAATGGCGTTTAGTTCAGTCTTTGTATCTTGCTGGACTCTCTTTCTTTTAAATGTCCGCAAACCGATCTCCGTTTCGAGATATATGCCCTTAGACATCAATTAGAATTAGAGTTAGTTAGGGTCAATTAAAGGTAATATTAAATCCATCAGTTGGACATTGATTTAATCAGAGATTAAGTTAATTAAAGGTAGAGGTCGGATTAAATTTACCAGCTAAGAGTTGAATTTAAGAGACAGAAACAGAGGTAGAGGGAGAGCTAAAACGAGAGCTCAACCCATTGAATATAATTCATAAGAACATAAGAAGAGCCATGCTGAATCGGACCTCAGCCCATCTAGTCCAGCATTCTGTATCACACAGTGGCCCACCAGTTGTACACGGGGATCTCGAGCAGAAGGGAGGGCAAAACCCTAACCTGCTTCCGACCCCCCACAACCAGTACCCAGGGAAATCCTGCCTACCTCAACCAACTCCGAGGTGGCACTTGAATGGCACTTGAATTCAAAGCCATAACGATGCCAATCTGAAATATCCATATGCAAAGGGATATTTGCATTAATTTTAAATTAATTTACAGTGAAATCTTATGCTATAAAATGCAATCAGATAGTGAGATATAGATTAGAGGTAAAATCCATTGGTAGTTAGAATTAATTTGAAAGCAGAGATAGAGTGAAATCCATTATTTAGAGTTAGAGCTACATTAGAGCTAATAAAGGTAGAGTTAAATCCATCAGTTAGAGTTAGAATTAGTTAAGATAGAGGTGGGCTTAAATCTATCATTTAGTTAGAGTTAGAGCTGAACTAAAGATAAAGTTAGAGTTAGAATTAGTTAGAATTAGAGTTAGAGTTATACTCATCATTTAAAGTTAGAGCTACATTAAAAATAAAGCTAGGGTTAAATCCATCAAGAGTTAAAATTAGAAATAAATTAAAGGTAGAGTTAAACCAATAGTTCGTTAGAGTTAACTTAAAGCTGGAGGTAGGGTTAAATCCATCAGTTAGAGTTAGAAAGGGTTAAAATTACAGATCTATTAGAGGCTATTGGTTGGAGCTAAATTAAAGATAAATGTAGAGTTAAAGAATATCAGAGTTAGAATTAATTAAAATTAGCAATAAAATCGATGTAGAGTTAAACCATTCATTGGCTAGAGTTAACTTAAAGGTAGAGGGAGAGTAATATCCATCATTTAGTTAGAGTTAGAACTAAATTAAAGATAATGGAAGATTAAAGATAATCCATTGATTAGAGTTAGAAATAGTTAAAATTAGAGATAAATTAGAGGTAGAGTTAAACCATTTGTTGATTAGAGTTAACTTAAAGGTAGAGGGAGAGTAATATTCACCATTTAGTTAGAGTTAGAGCTAAATTAAAGATAACGGAAGAGTTAGATCCATTGGTTAGAGTTAGAATTAGTTAAAATTAGTGATAAATTAGAGGCAGAGTTAAACCATTTGTTGGTTAGAGTTAACTGAAAGGTAGAGATAAAGTTACAGCCATCATTTAGAGTGAAAACTAAATTAAAGATAAACTTAGAGCTAACTCTAAATCCATTGGTTATTTATAATTAGTTAAAATTAGAGATAAATTAGAGGTAGGATTAAACCATTAGTTTGTTAGAGTTAACTTAAAGGTAGAGGTAGAGTTAAATCCACCACTTAGAGTTAAATTAAAGATAAAGGTAGAGTTAAATCCATCATTTGAGTTAGAATTAGTTAAAACCAGAGTTAGAGTTAAACCCATCATTTAGGGTTAGAGCTCAATTAAAGTGACTGCAAAGGGCAAAATGGCAAAATGTGTTAATTAAACATTTAATTGTAGTTAATTAATGCCTTTTATTAATTAAAACATTTCATTATATTTAATTAATGCCTTTTATTAACTAAAACATTTAATTATATCCAATCAATGACTTTTATTAATTAAATACTTAATTATATTTATTTAATGTATTAATTAAACATTTAATGTATTTAGTCACAGTGTATATACCGACACAAAATCTTCACCATTTTCTCCTCCCGGAGGAACTGATGGGATCTCATCCTGATTGCAAAGTTGCTCATTTCTGTACCTTTCCCTGCTCGAAAACAGGTCTTTTAAAGTGCTAGACAATATATGTGAGTATGTGTATGTGTGAGTTATTTTGTGAAGCAAGGGCTTTTATGCGCATCCCACTCGGCAGCACAGCTCAACTGACAGACAAAGGCAGGTGTCCTTCAGTTCTCAGCGAAATGTGTGCTTCCTTTTAATGAAAATCCATATCCTTGAGAGGTTTCTCGCAGATGAAAAAACGGGAACAGAGCAAAACTTGACGATGATGTGCCTTCGAGCATGCCAGGGCTTGACTTTGGATGTTTGGAGAAGAATTCCATAGGCACTTTGAGCCGAAGAACATCATGCCCAAAGCCGACTGCATTATGTTGACAACTGATGTGGAAAATCCCACCAGCACCTCTTCTGAACACACAAGTGAAGCCATACGATTCAATTCAATGACAACGTTGCCCACTGATAAACGCAAAAAATCACTTCGGGTGCATCTACACCAGGCACAGGCAAACTTCGGCCCTCCAGGTGTTTTGGACTTTAACTCCCGCAATTTCTAACAGCCGATTGTGGGAGTTGAAGTCCAAAACACCTGGAGGGCCGAAGTTTGCTCATGTCAGATTTACACTGTACAATGAATGCAGTCTGGCACCACTTTAACTGCCATGTGTCAATGCTATTGGATCCTGGGAGTTACAGTTTCCCAAGTACTTCTGCCTTCTCATGCTTCACTAAACTCCAACTCTCATCACTCCATAGTATTGAGCCACGCATTCATTCTTATGTGCAGATCCCCTTGTGCCAAATGGAAAGAATGTCCTCAGGTGGATCGTCATGAAACAGTAACAACAACGACAAGAACAACTTGTTACTTGTCTCTCCTCCCGTCAAGGTGGTACCTATTGATCTACTCACATTTGCATGTTTACAAACTGCTGAATTGGCAGAAGCTGGGGCTAATAGTGAAAGCTCACCCTGCTCCCCAGATTCGAACCGACAACCTTTCGGTCAGCAAATTCAGTAGCTCAGTGCTTTAATCCGCTGCCTCACCGGGGACTTCATTTAATGAGGTTACCACAAACAACATCTCCTCCTCCTCCTTCTTTTCCTTCTTCTCCTTCTCCTCTTCCTCCTCCTTCTTTTGTGGCTAAGTGCTGATCTCGAGAGCCAAACTTCCCTATTGCCATTTGCTCCATCGCTTCTCTGGCCAACATCACCAAAATGGCAGACTCAATAGCAGCTTTTGCATTTCAATTTCCACTTGGAAAAGTGTCTGAGGACTTCATCATGTTGAGCTGGAGAAAACGAGGGAATGCGAGGGAAAGGGTGGAGTTTCATGAGGTTCTGTCTTTAAAGAAGATGAAGAATGCACTCATTCCCATCACACTGAGTAGAAGCCGCCTCCAGCTTCGAACTCCACCACCAGCTTAATTCCCACCACATGGGCAGGCGATGACTTCTCCCATTTGAAGGATACATGCACACTTTTAAAAACAGACATCCTTTAAGTCAGTCCTGACTCAGGCCCGGATCAGGCCCTTTTGCCGCCCTAGGCAAAAAGGGCCATCTGCTGCCGCCCCCAGCTCCGCCCCACCCCGCCCCGCCCCGCCCCCTTGCCGGTGAGGAGGAGGAAAGCCCCGCCCCGGCTCTGCCCCGCCCCCTCGCCGGAGACGAGGAGGAAAGCTCCATCCCTGGCTCCGCCCTGCCCCCACCCTGCCCTGCCCCCGCCCCCTCGCCGGCGAAGAGGAGGAAAGCCCCACCCCGGGGCCTCCCCATGGCTCCTCCCTCCCTCCTAAAGCCACCATGCTGGCAAGGAGGCAGGGGCGGGGCGGGGGTGGGGGCAGGGCCTTTCGAGCGAGCAAAGGGGGGGGGGGCTGCGCGCATGCGCACTTTATTTTTAATTTTTTTCGATTTTTAAAAAACTTTTTTTTACACAACTTATTAATTATCTCAAAGGACAAAAATATGAATGGTTAATCAAACTGCATATGTAATATGAGGCTTTTTTTTCTTTCTTACAGAGTTGTTATCAGACGGGCATGAGATAAGACCTAAATTGACTATTATTGAGTCTTATTTTAATTTAAAACTGACAAGGGAACCTGTACGGGAAGGAAGTACTCGCTATGTATTGTCTCTTTGTTATATCCCCCACTCCCAACCCCTGTTGATTTCCCCCCTTTCCCTACCCCCAGCACACCTCACCCTGTTACCCCGTGTCCAATGTGTATTTTTTTACTATAACTTTTGTGTTTTTTTAAAACTGAAATAAATAAAGCATTTAAAAAAAACTTTTTTGGGGGGTGGTCCGGATCTGCTGCCCCCCCCCCCCATGTGTGCCACCCTAGGCCTTGGCCTAGGTTGGCCTTATGGGTAATCCAGGCCTGCCCTGACTTCGAATGCCTTCGACTGAAACAGAAGCATCTTTCCTGGGGTCATTTGCATTGAGATTTTCTCCTATTGTCTCTCCAAGATTTCAATTATTTATCTTTTTTTAAAAAAAAACCCCCAACAAAAACAAACCACAACATCACCCCAGATCATAGGAAGTGGTTTTAAATCAACTCTTGCCTCTGCATTGGTGATCTGGGGAAATTGTTGCACCTCAGCTAGAGTTCACCTTGCTCAAGCACTCACCAGGAAGCCAAGCGTAGTAATAAACAGTTTATTGTTAAAGTACACACAGTAAAAGAGTTGAAAATCCAAATATGTAAAGCTAGAAAGAGTCCCAAAGGCCAGAGATAATCTCCAATGCAAAGATTAAAGAATGAACATTAATCCAAGGCGCGTGGAACAAACATGATCTTGATTAATCCAATAGAAAAGGAATAAAACATGAGCTTGAGTCCATGGTTAAATCCCCAAGACTAGTAGCAAAACTTGACTAGAAAATTTGGCTTGAAGCTAAGATAGGACCGCGTGGTGTTCCAGCCTAGTCAGCCCAGTGGACAGAGTCAGGCACCAGGGGTCCCCCCGATCAGGATCAGGTCCCAGCTGATCAGGGTCACCTTGAGGATGATGAATGGCCAGATGGGTATGGGTCTCTAAACGAGAGTTTGCAATGGGATGATGAATGGCTGGAGGGATATAGGACTGCAGATGAGTTTACTGAGGATTCCATGGAAGATGATTCTGCATCAGACTATGAGAGGCCCGGTGGCCTTGGTTCCCAGGAGAGAGTTTCTACTCCCTTCCCAGATGAGCATTCCAGAGAAAGGGAGGTTCCTGCTTCTCACTCTGATAGTGAGGCACCTGGGCCTGCTAATGAGATGGAATTTGACCGAAAGGCTAGTATCAGGGATTCTAGGAAAACATGGAGCTTGAGGAAGGGGGTGCGATGGGCACATCGAGACTAGTCCTCCTTATTAGTTTCTGACCAGGGGATTCTGGTCAGACCTGAAGCTACGTTCAGCTTGATCAAGTCTCACGTTCTAGTCTCCAAGCTCAAGTTGACCACCGGATCAGTTCGGACTCAAGTTCAGGTTGACCGCTGTTGCGGTTTAATTCAAGTATCGCGTTTGACGCCGGAGCGGTTTGCCTTGTTTCAGAACTTTGCTTTCCTTGGGATTTAAGCCGCTTGGGCTTGCAGCTACAGAACTTTATTGGACTATTTTTGATTGCTTTACTCTTACTTCTTTGGACTATTCTTTATCTTTTATTCTGAATAAAAGTACATTTATTGCATCTGCCTGGTGTGTGTGATCTAGGGGGGCTGTCCGTGATCCGAGGTGCAACAGACCAGGAACAAGGCAGGAGCTTCTTGCTCTATTTGCTACGTTGCTTGATCTGAGACCTGAGAGCTATTTTTTCCGTAATTAAGGACAGCAATGCATCAAAGCATTTCCTTGGCCTCAAGGAGTCTCTCTCGGCTTCCGCCTCCTTTTCCCATGGTTCGACTTGTACCTGGAATTCTTTCCCCAAGAAAATTTTAAAATAAGTCACTTGCTAATCAGCTCAGGAATTGTTGGAAAAACCAACACTTTAGATACTGCAAAATACCTCACCCCCATTTAAAGCTTGCGACGTGCAAAGCACACTGTGGGTTGCCATTTCTTAACTTTGTAGAAGCGCCGATATTATTGTGTGTGATGAAGTCCTCAGTCATGAAATGTCTCTTTTCTCTTCTAGAGTTTGCCTATTTTTCAACTGCACGATGACAATCCTCCTTCTCGGAATAAAAAGATAATGCCATGGAAATATCTCTAGCGACCCTCTTGCAAAGGTGTTGAGTGAAAAGGAGAGCCGGTGGATGCTTTGCATTGTCGCCATGAATAATTCAACCCGGAGCCAAATCATGACTCACCTCCACTGCCTTTCCTTTCCTCATCAGGATGCAGCAGGAGGCCCCCACTGCCGGTGGTTTAAATCAAACCCTATTCTCCAAACCTAACACTGAGAAGACTGGACAGATTCCGTACAATGTGGCTAAGAGGCCAAAGTGGAAGGAAGAAATAAGGAATCGTGAGCACCCAGGTTGCACATTCATGCCTTATTTGGGAGTGCTAGAAATGCTTTAGAGTTCATTGTAAGTCCTTTATGCATTATTTATTTATTATTTCATACTTATCTGCCCCCCCCCCCCAACCGGCTCGGGGCGGCTCACAAGGATGCATAAAACACAGTTAGCAACATATCATAAAACTACAGTGAAAACACCATTAAAATAGGACTACCATTAAAATAGGATAGTGCAAGATGGCAGCGTAGAAGGAAGACTGTAATTTAGCCAACTCCGAAGGCCTGCTGAAACAGCAGAGTCTTAACTGCTTTCCTAAACGGAAGAAGGCTCCGGGTGGCTCAGATGCCGGCGGGCAGTGCGTTCCACAGTGTTGGAGCCACAACCGAGAAAGCCCGCCGGCGAGTTGTAGACAGATGACACGTCTTCACATTTGGAACGACCAGGAGGTTTTGCTCTTCAGAGCGCAACGATCTGGTGGGGTGATATGGGACAAGGCGGTCCCGCAGGTACACTGGCCCCAGACCATGTAAGGCCTTAAAAGTCAAGACTAGCACTTTGAAGGTAATCCGGCATTCTACTGGAAGCCAGTGCAGTTCTCGCAGAATTGGCGTGATGTGATGGCCAATCGGGACCCCCACTAGGAGTCAAGCTGCAGCGTTCTGCACCAGCTTAAGTCTCTGGATTACTGATAAAGGAAGGCCAATGTACAGAGCATTACAGTAGTCTAGCCTCGAGATGACCGTGGCTTGGACCACTGTGGCTAAGTCGTGCCGGGACAAGTAGGGGGCCAGCTTCCTTGCCTGGTGAAGATGGAAAAATGCCACCCTGCTGACGCTGGAGACGTGAGCCTCCATCGACAACAGGGGGTCTAAGATTACTCCTAAGCTCTTAACAGAAGACGACGAACATAATGTCACGCCGTCCAGGTTGGAAGCTGAACCTCCCCACAGTCCGGGCGACCCAGCCACAGGATCTCTGTCTTTGCCAGATTCACCTTCAACCTACTGGCATTGAGAAGACAGTTGACATTGTTGTCTGTTGGCACAGAGTGCAGATGAGAAGGACTTCAAGTCCCATCACCCACTCTAGAGAACATTAGAAATCTCTTGTTTTCTGCTGCATCTCCACAGTCAACTTCCCACAAAGTTTGATCACAAAAAATGCCTAGAAGGAGTATATTAATAAAACCCAGGAGCAATCCAATCTGCAAATGCTTTACCTGTAAAAGTGGAGGGTCACCTCTCCCGGCCTTTGTTTCCACAAACATGAGGATTTTATCTGATTGCATCTTTGATTATTTCATTTGATTGCGCAGTTTAGCAGGAACAAAATGTTCCAAGTTGTCCTATGTAGGTATATATACGATCATTCCAAAGTTGGCTTTTCTCTTAGTTGGCCTTTCAAGCCTGGTTTTGTACCGTTGACATTAATTGCAATCAGTTAATGGGTCAGGAAACAATTTCCTAGCGAGTGAGGCAGCGATAATCCTGGAAATGGCCACTTCTCTGGGCACACGCAGAACCTCCTGGGAGGGCAATGGGCCGGAGGCTGGGCTTTTCTTGGAAATGAATCATCCCTTCAATTGTGGAAATGGCTGGGCCCATCTTAATGGACAGAGAGGAAAACAAAATAGATGTATGGGTTCAAAATGTAAGGAAGGACAATGGGTTAAAGTGGTGCCAAACTGCATTACTTCTACAGTGCAGATGCAATCTGAGACTCCCAATGCTGTCCTCACAAAATCTACCTTGTAATCTATGCACTCTTACCCAAATGGCCATTTTTGGGTTATTGGATATGATAACTCTTCCAAAGATCTCTAGTTCAACACAATAACTCCACAATAACTATAAGATTTTTCCACTTTTAACCTTTTCCAGACTTCTGCGAGTTTAAGGCATCGGGACTGTGAACTGTATATTTTCATTTATATATATATATATATATATATATATATATATATATATATATGAGTATTAACCACTTTATAGATGTCTCAAGACATAGCCCAGAAGCAGGCAGTCAACTCTCCATGACCCAAGTCCAATGTTTATATGTGTGCAAAGATAGGTGACTTCCTGTGCCAGCCCAGATAAACCAAGACAACTATATGATTCACTCAAGCCTGAGAGATTGCTACCCATGGAAACAGAAGCTTATTTATTTATTTATTTATTTATGGCATTTTACCCCGCTCTTCTCAACCCCCGAGGGGGGACTCAGAGCGGCTTAGATTGTATGCATTTGTTAAACTCTGTTATTGACAGCCAAGCCTTTGATTGTCCAAGATCATCAACTTTATTAAAGGATGCCTCACATGTTTATTTTCCAAATCGCCTATCTTTGTCCAATGTGGAACTGGACAGTTGAGCTAATCAAAAATTCATTAACATTTCATGGAGATTGTCTCTCAGGATTATGCCTCCTTCCAGGGGAACAACACATCAGCTGATTGGTCCCTAACTGTCACCCCCTTGGGCCCTTGGCACTTGACCTCCCTGGACAAAACACAAGGCAGCTGAGGTACAACAAGCTTTATTGATTATAAGGTAGCAGGGTAAGTAAAGAGTCCTGGAAGCCTTCAATAAGCAGCCTCCAGTTAGCAGCAATTGCTGGAATCAGTAAGGCTTGAGAATCCGCAACAGCAGGATCTCAAGCGGAGGAAATTCAGGAACAAATGCGGGATGCGATAGATAGTCTCTGAGCCCCCAACCGACGCAAGAAGGCTGGGTGGCTTGAAGTACTGCAGGCAAGTTTGATGCGGAAGTATCACAGCTCCTCCGCAGGGTTCAACGATGAACAGGAACAAGGCTTGATGCTGGAACGAGGCAGCCGAGAGTGACTGGCTGGCAGGACCTTGGTAGCTGGCCAAACGGCCCGGTTCACAGTAGCATCATGGCAATAGCGGTCGTTGGTACGAGATACTGGTGGGCAGGAGCTCACAGCTTTTATAGGATTTCTCTCTATAGAACCTGGTGCGTCGAACATCAAAATGGGTGATGGATGGGCCTCGGGTTGTTTTGAGAACCTCAGTCCTGAAGAATGTGGCGCCTCGTTAGTGCGTGCCACCTGGGCTAGGGAGTTGCACTTGGTGCTCCGAGTACCCACTTCTGCTATCAGCCTGGTGGGCCTAGCCTGGCCTTGACATGCCTTTGCTATAGAATCTTCCCTGGGAGGCACATGAGAGCAGCAAAGAGGCCCACGGCAGGGCCCGGGAGTTAACCCAGCTGTGCTGGAAAGTTTCTGGGAGCCAGGCGGGCAAAAGGCAGACCCTTGCAAAAATGCCGCCTGAAGCCCTTGGGGTGCAACACTAACCCAGCCAAGGGAGCAGTAGTTTTGAATAGCTGTCAAACTGTATAAGATGCCTTGCTTTCTTTGTATGCTTATGCATGTACCTTTGAAACATCTTGCTTGTTGTTGCACCTCAGAACTCGGACAGCCCCCCCTAGACCACACACACACACAGGCAGATGCAATAAATGTTCTTTTATTTAGAATAAAGCATAAAGAATAGTCCAAGGAAATAAGAATAAAGTAATCCAAAATAGTCCAATTAAGTTCTGTAGCTGTAAGCCCAAGTGGCTTAAATCCCAAGGAAAGCAAAGTTCCAAAGCAAGGCAAACAGGGTACTTGAGGCAAACCACAACGGCGGTCAACATGAACTTGAATCTGAACTGCTCTGGCGGTCGGCATGAACTTGGAGACTTGAACGTGAGACTTGATCAAGCTGAACATGGTTTCAGGTCTGACCAGAAGCCTGGAAGCACAGACTAATAAGGAAGCTAGTCTTGATGGGCCCATCTCACCCCCTTCCGTAGATTCCACGATTTCCTAAAATCTCTGATGTTCAAACACTGGCTCGTTAGCAGGCCCAGCTGCACCACTATCAGAGTGAGAAGCAGGAAACTCCACCGGGCCTCTCATAGTCTGACGCAGAATCATCTTCCATGGAATCCTCAGTAAACTCATCTGCAGTCCTATATCCCTCCAGCCATTCATCATCCCATTGCAAACTCTCGTTTGGAGACCCATACCCATCTGGCCATTCGTCATCTCCAAACTGCCCCTGGTCAGCTGGGATCTGATCCTGATCAGCTGGGACCCTCGGTGCCTGACTCTGACCACTGGGCTGACTAGGCTGGAACACCACACTTGTACTTGCATCCCTTTTGGCCGAATTGAATTAAACCTCTGTGGCTTGTCTTCAATCTGGTGAGTTGTTCTTCTCTCATGCTCGTTTCAGTTTAGCATATGCTTGCCGGGCACGGACCCTCTTATCCATGGTCCTAGCTAAATTTCACTACCCTTCCTTTCTCCTTCCCTCCCTCCATCCCTTCTCCCTTTCTTTATTTCTTTCTTTGATGTGTATCCCACCTTTCTGCTGCCCAGGGACCAAAGTTTAGATTGAAACGTACTATTGCAAAAGTTTTTAAAAAGCATACTTGAAGACCAGTTCTGTTTAAAGCATAATAAAAACTTTACAAAATACAAACCAGACACAGTACATTGAATGCCATCTTGCGATGCAATGGCTGCCTAAATAGAAAAAGGTCTTCGTGTGTTGATGGGAACAGAGCCAGGAAAACAGGCCAAATGGATATCCAGTAGCAGAGAGTTCCACGGTCTGGGAGCAGCTACAAAGAAGGCCCTGACTTTCATTTTCTCTCTCTCTCTGGCATTACTTCACAAAGATTCTTAGGAAGGACTCATCCCATGCTTTCTACAAGCGCGTTGATGACTAAGGAGGTTGGATGTGTCCTTTGAGCCTGTGCAATGGATTTTTCTGGTGGAGCGCAGCGTGCACAGAACTGGCCTCACTTTTTAAACCCAAGATTCGTCTGCCGGGGCCTAGCAAGCTTGGAAAGTGTCAGTGAGGTCCTCAGGTTGTAGGTTTGATTTGAGTTTCCTTCTCTAGATGGTTGACCTTACAGGGTTAGACGAGCACCATCTTAGGATAGTTGCCAAAAGGCTAGAAAGCCCATCCTACCCATTGACACTCTTTGTCAGACCCTTTGGTTGTGACCTGTCTGGCATGGGAAGCCCAACTGGTGACTATGCCACCGCCAGCATAGCTCACAACTTCATTAGGGTACACAAGCCTCTCCCCCTCAACAAGGCGGTGCCAATGGAAAGGCCATTTTTTTTACAAGCAAGGTATTTGAAGATGATGGGATGGAAATAAAGTCTTATTCCCAAAAATCTTTTAGGTGCAATGAAGACCCCATCTACCTTGCCATTATAATGTAGATTGAACTGTATTTTATGGCCATGTAGACTCCTATCTTCCGGTTCAATCTTCATTATATGACTCTAAACAAACCAGTTAAAACTGCACTATATGATGGTGTAAATGTGTCCGAAATCTACCAAAGAGTGATATCTTTATCGTCCAAACCAAAATGCAGAAAATACATCCTGCAAGCTTTGGAAGCAAAGATGACAGGGATCATGCTGCAATGCCTGCAAAAAGTGAGTTGTGATATCGCAAAGCTTTGTAACTTATTAGTAATGGAAGATGTCATCTGAACATTTCCAAATCCTGGCGGTTGGAGTCCTCCAAATCCATCCGATTAACAAGCGATTGTTCACCGCAGGCCTCACTTATTATCAACGGAACTGAAGATGCTAAAGAGTGTTTTTCAAGAGGAAGAGAGCCACCTGCGAAGAGCACACCTGGTTAAGGATTTGAAAGAAAATTGCCTTGGGAGGATTACGCGAGTTGCCGTCTTTTTAATGCTCAGACAAGTTGTTCTGCCCTTTGCAGAAAAAAAGGGTCATCATTAATAACAGGAGCTTAATTCCTCCAAATGCTTTTGTTGCTTCTTGCAATCTGATTGTCCGTCTCAAAGGAAATTTGAATTTGAAAAGCACTTCAGATTCTTCAAACCTGTTTGTCAGTCGTCGGGGGGCAAAAAATGAAAGCTATTGTATCTGTGATATATATTTTCTATCCTTTCGTTCATTCAGAAGAGAAGATAAGTGCTCAATGTTCTCAGGAACAGTTTGGATTTGAATTGTTGGCAGCTGTAACGAGGAGAAGATGGACTAGAAGTTTGGTTTGGAAGTTATCCCACTGTTGAAGAAGTCCCTGAATCCCAATTCATATCCCATCCATTCAGGATGCATCTACACTGCAGGATTAATGCAGTTTTGACCCCACGTTCATTGCCATGGCTCAAAGCTATGGGATCCTGGGAGTCACAACATTCAGTAACCAGATATTATTGTGCTCCCTATTTACCTATTTTGTGCTAAATTTCCTCAAGGAGGGCTCAATGCCATAGCCATGGGAGTTGTAGTTTGGTGAAAAACTAGCACTTTTTTAAGAAGAAAAGACTACAATTTTGGGTAAAACTACAATTCCCAGGATTCCGTAGCATTAAGTCAAATGGTATCAAACTGCATTCATTTTGCGGTGTAGATGCAGCCTTTGCTGAATTTATTTATTTATTTATTTTTTTTTGCATTTAAAACTGCTCCTTAGCAGGCTGTAGTTTCAAAAACATTAAAAAAACATATATCACAATACATCCCACAGATGGGGACAGGCTAGTAAAAACATATAAAGGTGGGTGGGATAATAGGGGGGTTGACAGAAGAGGGGAACCCGAAAAAAGGGAAGGGAAAGTGAAGAACACAATACTTGGGGTTTGGGAGGTATTTCTGTTCTTGTGGCTTTTGCAGCTTGCGGTTACATTCTTAATCTTCAACAGCCCTGTGTCAATGTTACTTATGCCTATAGAGAAATACAAATTGACTATGAGATTTCTATAGCAACACCTGGTAGTCTGCATTGCTAAATCCCACATATTACTCTTATACTCCTGTCTCAGAGTCGGCCTCTTCTTCCCTGACTGTTACATTTGTTATCATACACATCATTGAACCCCAGTCCCGCCCGCCCCACTAGGCCAGTTTCACTGAAAACCCAAAATGAGCTTTGGTCTATTAATTCCAAGCGCTGAGTCCAGCTCAGTATCACTGAATTGAATTGAATTGAATTATTTATTTATTTATTGTTTGTTTTATATACTGCTCCTTCCAGCTGGCTCGGGGCGGTTTACACAAAAACAATCGGCACAATAACAACAATTCAACAACATAGCAATTCAAAATAGCATAAAAGCATAAAAATAATAAAACGGTCTATTTCATCTATTGCATAAAAACATCAGGACATAGTTAGATTATATTAAAGGCATTTAGTTGAAGGCCTGCCTAAAAAGGGTCGTCTTGCAGGCCCTGCGGAAGGGGGCCAACTCCTTGATGGCACGGACTTCATCTGGCAGCGCATTCCACAACGTTGGCGCTGCCACAGAAAAGGCTCTCTGCCTGGTTACTGAAAGACAACAGGAACGGATAGGTGGAACGACCAAAAGATTTTGCTCTTCCGAGCACAACGATCTTGGGGGTGCATATGGGGTGAGGCGTTCCCTCAGGTACACCGGCCCTAGACCATATAAGGCCTTAAAGGTCAGTACCAGCACCTTGAAAACAATCCGGTACTCTATTGGTAGCCAGTGCAGTTGCCATAAGATTGGAGTAATGTGCTCTCTTGCAGGTGCTTCCACTAGCAATCGAGCAGCTGCATTTTGCACTAGCTTGAGTTTCCGTGTTGCTGACAAGGGAAGGCCAATGTAGAGGGCGTTACAGTAATCCAGTCTCGAGATGACCGTTGCCTGGATCACCATAGCCAGGTCGTTCCTGGATAGGTAAGGGGCCAGTCGCCTAGCCTGTCATAGATGGAAAAAGGCGGTCCTGCTCACCGTGGAGATTTGGGTCTCCATCGATAGCAGTGGATCCAATTGGACCCTCAGGCTTTTTACAGAAGGTGACAGGCTTAGAGGCTCGCCGTCCAGAGTAGGCAACCGGCACTCACCCACACCAGGGCGACCCAGCCATAGGATCTCCGTCTTCGATGGATTCACCTTCAACCGGCTGGCACGCAGCCATTCAGTCACGGCCTCTAGGCATTGATGGAAACAATCAGGTACGGAATTTGCAGATTGTAGTCGTATTGTTTTAGATGCTCATAACTTTTCCTGTTTGGGTGCCTTTAAAATGCTGTAACTACATTTTTGAGTTAATAAAATGCATATGGAAAAAAGCATTGCAAGGAATAATAAGTGGTCTTCAGGAGTCCCATTTATTGCTCAGCAAATATCACTAAGGCTGTTACATTTCTGGAGTGGCAGGAAATCTTTCTTTACCTTCTTCTATATGATATTTACAGGGATTTCAGAGAAATTCTGATATATGCTGCTTATATAACAGAGATGTTGAGCCACTCTCTAGTTATCCTTACATTTTGTTTGACTTTTGGTTTATATTCTTATTGCAGCCCCGTTTATTAGAAATCCTCTTTGTTCCAAAGCAAACGGTGCCCATGGTTGCAAATGCTATGGCATTGTTTGCCTTCCTTCACTGGAACCAAATGGGCCTGGTCCAAAACCCACGCCTTCAATGCAAAAGTATTGAATAACATTACAGCTCCACTCCCAAAGACTCTGTCTTTCTTTCATCTCTCTAAATCAGTGTTTCCCAACCTTTTTTGAGCCGCGGCACACTTTTTACATTTACAAAATCCTGGGGCACACCACCAACCAAAATGACACAAAATGACGCTCTAACACAGTAATACATAGAGTTAATATGTTTTAAAATGTATTTATACACTCAGTGTGAAACCTGGGCCTGTTTCGATGAACACAACATAGATATCCTGGCAGGAATGGCAGAAAGACACACACGAAGCTCTTGCTCAACAGCTGTCAGTCTCTCTCTGTTTTTAGTTTTTATCGCAGTCAAGCTTGAGAAGCTCATCTCACACAGATATGTGGTTGAAAACGGGAGCAATGTCAAAATAGCTGCTGCCATTTTGATCCGAGGGGGCAGCGTGAGCGTGTTCAGGAGGGGAGTCTGCGCAGTAGCACCCACACGGGTCACGTCTTCCCCCCCTCCCTCCTCCTCTCCTGAGCAAAGTGAGGCAAAACGAGCAGAGCGAGGCTGGGAAGAAGGGAGCCCGAGTGGAGAAGAAAAAGTGTTTGGCAGGAGGGGGAAGAAAGGATATTGGAGGTTCCAATTTCCCACGGAACACCTGATGATCTCTCACGGCACACTAGTGTGCCCCGGCACACTGGTTGGGAAACACTGCTCTAAATGAAGCAATACAAAAACCCTGTTGTTTTCCCCTTTAAAGCTATGATGATTTAGTGGCTCTGATGTTATTTTTAGAGGATCTCTCCAAGGTCCTAACATAGACTTTGTAGTTCTGATTAAGACCTGGAGGAGATTCTGTGAATTAGAAAATGCATTGTTAGGCAGAAATGCACTGGAAGTGATTCTATTGTGTAAAATACAGTTCTAATTGACATGTGGTCACACATCTGCAGTGTGCAATGTATTATCTAAGGCAGGGCTGTCCAACTTCTATGGGCCCAAGGGCCGGAATTCCAATTTACTTACAATTGACCTTGAGTTGTGGAGTTGTAGTTCACCTCCATCCAGAGAGCACTGTGGACTCAAATAATGATGGATCTGGACCAAACTTGGCATGAATACTCAATATACCCAAATGGGAACACTGGTGGATTTGGTGGAATGTTTCCTAATACCTTTGAGTTATTAGAGTCCACACTCAAATTGGGACACACCAAAAAAAAACCCAAACACCTCAATGCTGTCGCAGGGCTTGATGGGGCCTCCAGAGGCGGGTGGAGGAGGCCCAAAGAGCTCCCTCCCTCCCTGAAGGGAAAACAAGCCATTGGGGCAGGCACATGGGGGAAAGCAGCACAACAAGGGGGAGGGAGCGCGGAGGAGGGGAAGGAAGCGTCGCCAAGGAAACTGCCACTGAGGGACACCTCCCACCCCCTCACCCAACGTCCCACTATTTTTAGATTGGCCCCCTTCCTTACCCATACTGCGGGAGCCCCGCCACAGGGCCGAAGCGCCAACGCCACCGCCGTCCCTGAAGAGCCTCGCTGGAGCCGAGGCCAAGCTCAGGCCGGGTGCGGCGGCTCTCCCATCCGCGGGGCGGGAAGCGAGGGCCCTCCACAGGAAGAGGACGGAGCCAGGAGGGGCTTTCCCTGCCTCATTCCCCTCCTCCCTCTCTCTGAGGGATTGGGGCTGGCCTGGAAGCAGCCGCGAGGGAGGAGGAGGCGTGCGCCCAGGCCGGCCGCAAGATTTCGGCAGCTATCACGAGACTACGCAGCCACAGACGGGACGTCTGTGGCTGCCGTAGTCTCGCGATGCTTGCCTAAACCCGGAAGTAGGTATTTTTTATTTTTTTATTTTATTTTTTATTTTTTATTTGTATTTTATTAAAACAAGTTAGGGGGCCGCAGGGAAGGGGCTCGGGGGCCGTGTTGGACAGCCCTGATCTAAGGGACATGCTGAAAAGGGTGAGTCATGACCATGTGACATTCATGACAAAGGCTTGCAACATTCATTTGTCCCTGGCTGATGGCTAGTCAACAGATGGGTATAAAAGAAGGCAGGGAATGCTCATTTTTTCTCTTGCCATGTGTTCCTTCCCAACATCTCTTACTGATATCACTTGCCCATGCAATTCATTGACTGTGTCTGCTGCCTACTAGGGGTGTGTAGGTGTCCTTTTTTCCTCGGGCAGTTCAGCTAATTTGGCATTTGGAACAGCCAAAATGGATTGGGGTGGGCCACCCAAGCCCTAACCCAAAACGGGTCATGAATAGCTAATCTTTTTGGCTAATTGGGACTGAGCAGCACTAGCACCACTTTAGCTCCTTTCTCTTCCTTTTCCTTCTTCAATTAAGGGATTCTAAAGTTTCCCCATTGTCTCCAATGGGACAAATCTTTCAAGAATGAAAATAGCACACCCCTCTCTTTTTCAGTAACAGCTCAAAAAACATAATGGGCGGCCAGCCAAAAACAGATCCAAAACAGCAAGGTTTTGGGGTGCTATTGTTGCAGCCCAGCCACTTTACGACTCCTTTTAATTCAAAATGAAGAGCTAATTAGCCCAAATATAGCTCAGTCAATAGGAATCAATCAACTAATTATTTTTTTTATTAAAGAAAGGAGTGTTCCATTGAAAAAAATAGTTCAAAAAAGATTCTAATATGGATTCCTAGGTAAAAAGTACAAAAGTATTTCCAAGGTATACATAAAAGGCAAAAGCATATCCAAAATATAACCTCCAAAAGTTATTCCAAAATATATTACAGTCAGACTATTCCCGAGGCAGCAATAAACAAAGTCCTGCACTGAAAGTAAAGCCAAAATCCACGAAACCTAGACCAAGAGCTGTATCCAAACGAGATTCCCCAATCCCAAACAGGAAAACATGACATGAAAGCAAGGCCAGAATCTCCTACCACGGAGCACATGGAAAAAGGGACTTTCTTCTGAAAATACAAAGTTGGTCTCACACAGAGCAATCCAAGGGGTGAGCTTAAGAAATCAAATTCGTTCCACAGAGACGCTATCTATCTAACACCTGGAATCCCTCTGCTTATCTCTCAAATGATGAGAAAACCTTAATTGCCTCTGCTTGGCACTATCTCATTCTAACTGAAGTAGCTGAGTGATGGGCAACAATCCAGTGTCCTCCGCCTCCCTCACATCTTGTGTTTCATGTGAAACATCCTCACTAAAAGCAAACCTGTCTGTAAAGCCATTCCCATCAACCAGGGAAGAACTGCTTCCTCCCTGAGGCACTGCAGAAGTGGTGGGTTCCAATTCAGGAGCACAAGGCCCCACCAAAGGGTCCCCCTCCTGCTTCTCAGATCAGGCCTCAACAGTTATGCACATCCCTATTGCCTACGTCATGACTATAACGCTGCATATACCATTGACTGACTGTGGATCAGGAGATCCATATCTGTGTGTGTATATCTGTATATAGAGCAGCGGGTCAAGATTAAACACCTCCTCAGAGAGTCTTCCAAAACAGTGAGCAGCACAAGCTCAGACGGTGTAGTTATACTCTACCGATAAGCACTATGCTGTACGTGTTTTTACTTGCCTCTGGGAAATTCAGTATTTGCAAGAAGGGTGTGATTGGGAAACTATAGATCATGCGCCTTTGCCGCCTTGACATATTCACCACCCCACTGAGATTGGGATACGGCTAATTCTTTGTCTGCATTATTATCACAAACACCAGGATCTCTCTTTTTTATTGTGTAGGGAATCTGCAAGACAACTCTGGCTTGATTTGAACTTCTAAATAAATTGCCAATAATGACATTGCAAAGCAAGCCTGGTGCAGAACCTTTTAGAGGAATGAACTCTCAATTCTTCACCAACTAATGCTGCGATCGATCATGCTTTGCTCAAGCACCTCTCTTGCTCTCATTCCTCCGTTGGTTTTTGATTCACATTTCTTTGTGTTGCAGAGATTTATCTTTGTTCTGCAAATGGCCGAGCAAGCCTGGCTCAAAACACCTTTTCTTTCCTCCACGTTTTTAGTAATGGAGTTACATCTATTAGACCACGTCTTTCATCAGCGGCACATTAGCCGTGGAGTTTGGAAATGGGTTTCCAGTGCAGAAATGATGATGTGAAAGGCGACCTCCTGCCCTTTCCATTGAAAGGGGGAAACTCAGCGTCAAGCAGAGATTAAAGCAAAGAGGACAGATCTGGATTGCTGGCTGTACATATATTATGCCCGGTCCCTCCAGCAGCAAAGAATTGCAGAAAGTTTTAGAAAAGGCTTGAACTACTTCTGGCTCTGACCAAGTTTGTTCATGATCAGTCACTTGATGAGGGTTACAGTGGGTTCGGGAAGAGAGTGGACGTACTTGAAATCCCATCATCCATGGTCTGCCCTCCTCTAAAGTGCAGTAGGATGGTGTGTGGGTCATGGGGGCACTGTGTCCTTCAGTGGCAACCAATCATGTTGTTAGAATGTAGAGGCTGGGTGACACCCCCCCCCCCCGGCATTTTTGAGTTTCGGAATGTTGGGTGGCTGGCCAATCAGACCGTTATGCAAATGATCCTGCATTGGGAGCCAATCGAAACGCTGGAACATATTCCTCCGCAAACACTGACTTTTATTATATCTACTAGCTTGGGGACCCGGCAGTGCCTGGGTTATTTGAGGAAGGCATTGTGTGCCATAGCTCGTCATTGGTGTGGGCCACAGTGCTCTAAGAAAGTGAATCATCCATGGTCCATCCTTCCTCAAACTGCACCAGGATGTAGGGTGCATCTTGGGGGGGCGTGTCTGTGTGCCAAGTTTGGTCTTGTTCTGTCATTGTTGGGGGCCTAGTCAGGAAAATCAAGTTGAGGAAGCCTAACAATATCCCATGAGCTGAGGCCTAGTCGGGAAAATCTAGTTACGGAAGCCTAGCTGTCAATTTTGGGCCTGGTCTGTGATTAAAAAGGGCTGCAGTGTTGTTTGGGAAGTGAATGATGTGAAGGTACTGCGAATCCCATCATTCATGGCCCATCCTGCCCTAAACCACACCAGGTTGTGTAGTGGGCCTGTGGGCCCCTATTTGCTATGTTTGGTCCTGATCCGTCATTGCTGTGGGCCGCAGTGGCTGACTGCCTGAGGCCTTTTGCTTTCCCTCTGAGTCACCTTAGAAGTGTATTGGGTGAAGGTACTGAACATTCCATTTCCAACAGAACTTGGAACTTGGCTAACTTCAACTCCAGCCATTTATGCCTGCCTCAGGCCCTTCCCTTTCCTCTCTGTGCTGTGTTGGAATGTTGGGAGGCTGGCTAGTCACAGCCATTTATGCAAATAATCCGACAGTTGCAGCCAATCGAAACGCTGGCACATATTCGCTCGGTCGCACCACTCACCCACCGCCCGCAAACACTGACTTTTATTTATAGACATAGATTTCTATATCTATAGATATAAAAATAAAAAAACCCAGTCCAAAATTAATAGTACAGTTTATGCCAATGCGTGTCAAAGATTATATATTTTTTTATAGTTCCTCCATTGCTATGTGTTTTGGAAAGTTTGCAAAGAGTTTTTCAGCACCTTGGAGAGATCTCAAGTTACAGTCGGCTCTCCATCCCCATCGATTCTCTGCATCCATGGATTCAGTGACTTGAAAATATATTTAAAAAGTCCAAAAATCTTGCTGTCTTATATATTTTGTTTCTCTTTCTCCCTCTCTGCTAAAAATGCTCAAACTTTCATTCAGTGGCACTTATTTCTCATGCCAGTAAGGTAATGTTTAGGGTCCTACAAGGTAGACTCCAGCAAGACATAAAGAGAGAGTTGCCTGATGTACAAGATTGCAGTTTCTGGGATTTGTAGTTCACGTACAATCTAAGCTCTACCAATGATGGAATTGAACCAAAGTTGGCACACCGAACTCCCATGACCAACCGAAAATACTGGAAGGGTTTGGTGGGCATTGGCCTTGAGTTTGGAAGTTTGGGAGTTGTAGTTCACTTACATCCGGAGAGCACTGTAGACACAAACAATGATGGATCTGGACCAAACTTGGCACCAATACTCAATATGCCCAGATGTGAACACTGGTGGAGTTTGGGGAAAATAGAACGTGACATTTGGGAGTTATAGTTGCTGGGATTTATAGTTCCCCTACACTCAAAGAGCATTCTGAGCTCTACCAATGATGGAATTGAACCAAACTTGGCACACAGAACCCTCATGACCAACAGAAAATACTGTGTTTTCTGGAGGTCTTTGGCGACCCCTCTGGCACCCCCTCACAACACCCCCAGGGGTCCTGACCCCCAGGTTGAGAAACGCTGGCCTAACCTAATGCACTGATGTGGATGGATGGTTGTAAGGTGGGATTCTATACTGGTCATTGGCTTTAAATAAAGATTGGATTAGTTTAATTAGATCAGAAGCAGATTAAGTGCTGCCAGTGAGTTAAATAGATTTAAAAGGCTTTTCAAAATGCTGTGCATGAGGATTAGGAGGAGAGAAATTGCTGTGGCCCAAAAGAGAATGTGTGTGTGTGTATGTATACACATACACACACAGAGTATATGGTCACAATAGACTCTGACCATTCGTATTGGAATGAGCAGCACATGTGCAGGCCTCTCTTTCTTTCTTTCTTTCTTTCTTTCTTTCTTTCTTTCTTTCTTTCTTTCCCTCCTCCTTCATGTTTGGAAGGAATTCCTGAGCAGCCCGATACAAAAGCAAGGCTTTGCTAAGATGATGGAGAAACCCAGGAAAAAGTTCGGTGATTCATTCATTTATTCATTGATTCTGAAGGACAGGTACATTTGGAACGGTCATGACTCAGGTCGCATTGTGCTGCGTTTCAGGGTCAAAAAAGGCAGGCTGCTCTGACTGCTCACCCCGCACGGACTCCACTCCGAGGAAGACATTGTTCCTTACCCAGTCTTCCTTTTTCTTCCATATCTATGGGAGATATTATTCACGTTGGGTGATTTTGTTAATCTTGGCACAACAAGAGCCCTTTCTCCCCATTCTTTGGCACAGAACGGACTGAATGCCCAGCCGACAGGTGGAACAGGGCAACGAGGCTATGGAGCATCATGAAAGGAAGAAAGAATTGATTTGAATTATATGGAAAAGTTGTACTGATTGCTAATAAGTTAATAGGACCGGGTTGTGGCACAGCTGGTTGGGATTCACAAAAGAAACCAGTTGCACGTTTTATCAATATTATTGTTTAAGTCAATAGCAACAGACTGTATAGAAGTTAACACTTAGCAAGCTTAGCAATAAATGAAGTAAATAATAATTCTGTGTTTCAATACACTGTTCAAATATAGAAATACATAGCACAAAATAACAGCCTATTGGCAAATCACGCTTTCCCCTGTTTGGGAGATATAGTACACGCAAGTTTAAAGGCACAGTGGCGAAATACAACCTTACTCAAAAGAAATCCCTGGGTCACATCTAAACCCTCAGAATGTTGTCTGCAATTAATGTCAGGATAATTCCAAAAATCATATAGTCACTGAGTAGGTAGGATGAATTGCAACTTGCGGTGATACTCAGCGTTGAGCTTCAAGTCAGATCAGGAAGCCGAAGGGCGAAGCGGGACGCTGGTCGCGAAAAGCCGCAAATGAAAGGCCAGAGCCGCAAAGATGTCGCGAAAGCCTCCCAAGCGGGGGGAAGAGGCGGTAGCCGTGGCTATCGCCGTAGCCGACGACAGTAGCGCTGTGCCGGTGCCTGGCGTTCCGGGTCGTTTCGAAAATTCTTCTTCAGGGCTCGCAAGCGGATATTTCTTCAAACCCCATGGGTATTCATCTTTAAATTAAAGGAATTAATTATAGAAAATCTTGTAATTCAAGTCTACTGCACACACAAACAGTTAAGACATCAATGGTTGCCATATAGTTACCATCAATTGTTGAATATCTATCCTGGGGAGATCCTCCGATGCCATCCAGTGGGGGAATGGTGCTAGAGTGTGAATCACTACTGAGTTTGAAGCTAGCCCGGGTCAGAGTAAGCTCCCAACCATTTGTCTAGCTTGCTGTCAACCTATACAGTCTGAAAGACAGTTGCATCTGTCAAGTAGGAAATTTAGAAACCACTTATGCGGGGAGGCTAATTTAATTAATTTACGACGCCATAAAAAAACCTCTCCAGCAGCGTGCAAAAGAATGAGGAAGTACTCCATCAGTGTCACAAGTGGACGGTGAAGCAACAGCTCCCCCGGTGGCCGGAATTCGAAGCATAGCCTCATGAAGCTGGAAAGTTAAATATGTTATACTTTGTTTTTATTAACTGGGAGATTTCAAAGTGTATGATTTATAGTTATGACTATGTGTTTTGTAAAGCTGCCTAGCATATGTAGAGCCACCTTTTGAAGATGTTCCTGCATCAGTATGGACGCACTTGCTGTGTGCTATGTTTGTGTATATTAATTACTTTATGGCTGCAATCAATCCAACTTTTATTACCACTTTGACAAAATAGCCTCTGTGTGCCTGCCCATATATGTTGTGTTGAAAGAGTAAAAAGTAGAAAACACCCCTTCCCTTTCGAGAGAAGATGCTTGGAGGCAGCAGCAGCGGTTTGCCTAGAGCAGTGTTTCCCAACATTATTTAAACTGTTATGCTTATTCATATCATGATCTTATCACCATGCTCAATATATCCCATATGCATGGGGGTATTGGGATAGCAATACAAAAGGTTTGGTAGGGTAGACCCCCTCCCACCCAGACTCAGCCCCCCCCCCCCGAATCAGACTTAGCCCCTCCCAAATCAAAATCCTGGTTACGGCCCTGGGTCGGACTCTCTGGTATTTCTTCGTCTTTAAGGGCCTCGCTGCTCTAAAACCCAACTTTCTTTACAGTGTGTCTATGTGTATTGACATGGCCTAAGTCAGATCCGTGCCAATGTGGCTGCTGTCCCTTCTAAGGAAGTGGAAAGACATGTGCAGGTTTTATAACTCACCCATGATGATAATTAAGTAATTCTCATTGTCATCCCTATCATCTTATTGTTCTGCTCTTCTTCCTCCTCCTCTTTACTAGCAAATAGAATAGGAGCCCGTGTTTGGATTTGAAATGGGAGGATCATAGAATTATAGAGTGTGATGGAGGCTCCTTCCTTGGAGGCTTTTAAACAGAAGAGGGTGCTTTGACTGTGCTTCTCCTGCATGGCAGAGTGGGGTAGGCCTAGATGACCTTTAGAGGTCCCTTCCAACTCTATGACTCTATTATTCCTTTTGAATAATGAGAGTGAGGTACAAAGGAAGAACTGTTGCGTCTGCAGCAAAATTGATTTTCGAGAAGGAAAGAACAAGCCCAGAAGGTGCTCCCGGGAATGCTGCTGGAGGTGGTCGAAATTGACATTGGCTCTGTTTTATCTGCCAATTTCCACTCCCTGGCTCCTAAGTCCTTCTTTACTGCCTTCTTCTCCATCATTTAGAGCCAATGTCTGCTGCAGAACGCAAACTTTCCTCAATAGAAGGCAATCATTTATCCATATGGTTCAAAGTTTGCAAAGCATGCTGTTGTCAAGGCAGCTGCCATTTCTGAGCCTTCCGACGCTCTTGCCTCTCAGCAAATACATTAGGAGACAGTATATTTAAAGATAAAATAGGCTTGAGAGAGAAGGAAGAGAGTGAGAACTCATTGCACGTGATGGAATGACAGACTCTTCATTCACTAACAGAAGGTCGTTTGCAGATGCGTTTCTGCTGGCCTTTTCCCTCTGTCATAGATATATCATATCCATTGTTGCAAAAGTAAATCTGCACATGGTTTTAAAGGCAGTTCAATCAATTTTTTCACACATTTTGAGCTATGTTAACATTATTTCTTGGACTTTGGATAAACAAATACTCTGTTTCTGTTTGTGTGTCCAAGAGTGTATCTTCACTGCAGGATTAATGCAGTTGGACAGCACTTTTAACTGCAATGGCTCAATTCAATGGCTGGGTATACATAAACGTAATACACATAATAAAAATATAATATTAATAATTAACAAAAATATTATTTTTTCCTTCTTGGCTTTTCTTTGTGAAGGAAGATTCAGGAAGGACTCATCCCATGCTTTCCACAAGCACGTTGATGATTCGGAGGTTGGATGTGTCCTTCGAGCCTGTGCAATGGATTTTTCTGGTGGAGCACAGCGTGCACAGAACTGGCCTCACCCTTTAAACCAGAGGTTCATCTGCCAGGACCTAGCAAGCTTATGACGGTGGCAGCGAGGTCCTCAGGTCGTAGGTTTGGTTCGAGTTTCCTTCTCTTAGATGGTTGACCTTACAGGGTTAGACGAGCACCATCTGCTCGGGTTTGAAATTAGAGTTTTCCTTCTCTTAGGATGGTTACCAAAAGGCTAGACAGCCCATCCTGCCCTTTGACGCTCTTTGTCAGACCCTTCGGCTGTGACCTGTCTGGCATGGGAGGCCCTACCGGTGGCTGTTATGCCACCGCCAGCATAGCTCACTACTTCATTAGGGTACGCAAGTCTCTCCCCCGCGACAAAAGGGCAACAACGGAGAGGATATTAGTAAAAAACATAATAATAGGACCTGTAGTTTGGTGACGCACCAGGACTCTTTGTCAGATAAGGCTAAAAACTACAGCTCTCAGGATTCTATAATATTCACCCATGGCAGTTAAAGCAATGTCAAACTGCATTAATTCTACACTGTATTGCGCACAAACCCAGGAATGCCTTTAGACTCAGCATCACACAGAGTCCAGTACTAGCTAACTAGTCCCGCTCTGAGTCCCCCTCTGGGGGTTGAGAAGGGCGGGGTAAAAATGATGTAAATAAATAAAATAATTAACTATAGTAGTTTATTTACAAAAAATATATACAAAAGGGGAAATGGATATTTTCCCAAAAGCAGTAGAAAATATGTTAATCAAATAGCAGCAGTCTAGATAGATAGATAGATAGATAGATAGATAGATCAATAGTCCAAGGTAGCAAGGTACAAGAAATCCAAGACAGCAAGGTCCATGAAATCCAAAATAACAAGGTATATGAAATCCATGAAGTCAAGAACATAGGCAAAATCCATAAGCATGAAAACAGGAACTTCTCCAAAAAAGAAACTCTTTTAGGAAGAAAGGCAAACAGGAACTTGATTTTAAGGCAAAGTTGTCTGCTCTAATGAGACCAGGGAAACGTCACTTAATTTAAGCTCAAACCTGACCAAACAGTCATGAGATCATCCTTTCGGCACCTAGATTTCAAGGACTGTTTCTCACAGAGTCTTTCCGATCTCCCGATTAACCTTTCCTTTGCTCTCTCTGAGTGGAGGCCTAATCTCATATTGCGGGGCCACTCCCCATCTTCTGAAGGCTGAGAAGGCCAATTCTCAAGAGAAACAGAATCCCAAACATCCCCTATCCCATCTGCAGCTACCGGCTCTTTTCTCTGATCTATAGCCTGCATCTCTGTCTGTGTTTCATCCAGTGAAAAATCCATCATTCCCCTCATCCTCTGAGTCAGAATCCCCAGTATCCCCAGCATCTTGCTGCTGAGCCCCAACACACTGTGGATGCATCCAAGTCATTGCCTATGGATGGCAAAGATGAATCAAATCAACTTAAAGACTTCTTCAGGAGAGATAAAGCAGGGCATAAACAAACACAATAATAATACTAGGTAAAGGTTCCCCCTGCCATTAAGTCCAGTCGTGTCTGACTCTGGGACTCTGGTGATCATCTTCATTGCTAAGCCGAAGAGCCAGCATTGTCCATAGAACCTCCAAGGTCATGTGGCCAGCATGACTTCATGGAGTGCTGTTACCTCCCGCCGGAGTGATACCTATTGAGTTGTTGTAGGTTTTATGGGCTGTATGGCCATGTTCTTTTACAGCCTGAAAAACCTACAACAACCCCATGATTCCAGCCATGAAAGCCTTCGACAATACACTGAACCTTCTAGAACATGGCCATAAAGCCCGAAAAACCTACATCCCAGTGATTCCGGCCATGAAAGCCTTCGACAATACATTGAACATCTTTATGGGGAGAAACTGTTCCAAGACCTTCTAGATTCTAGAACATGACCATACAGCCTGAAAAACCTACAACAACTCAGTGATTTTGGCCATGAAAGCCTTCGACAATACATTGGTACCTATAGATCTACTCACATTTGCATGTTTTCAAACTGCTGGGTTGGCAGAACCAGCGGGAGCTCATGACGCTTCCCAGATTCAAACTTGCAATGTTGCTGTGGCCCAGTTCGTTTATATGTGTTTTGTGTGTATATGTGTGTGCATATGTGTGTTTGCACGTGCACGTGTGTGTGTGTATATATATATATATATATATACATATGGTTTTGTGTATGCATTGGGATGTATTTTTTGTGTTTTGGCTTTTTTAGTCTCTTCCGCTGTGTTTTTCAGTGTTTTTATGAGTGATGGTCACTCATTAGCCTGATAGGTGTATTGTGTCCAAATTTGGTATCAATTCATCCAGTGGCTTTTGTGTTATGTCAATCCCACAAACAAACATTATATAGATCTGCTGAAATGGGCTTGAAATCTCCAAAGCAGCTCCTATTTTAGAGGCAAGTTGCAGAAAAGATCTCCATCGCAAGCCTGTTTGTTTGGAGAGACTGAAGCTGGGGGGGAGAATGGGATGCTAATGGGTGCCTCTGAGGGCCAGCCAGACATTGCAAACATCCCCATTAAATATAATGCAATTTCTGATGCAGTTCTTTGAAAGGTTACCGTTTCATTACGAGAGTGCTCTTTCTACCACTTAACCAAAGACGACCATATACTAGATGTGATGTTTGGAGAGCAAAAAGGGAAAACAGGGGTCTAGTTTGGACGCAAAGGGAAGACAAAGGCACGGAAATGGTTGTATTCTGCTCCTATTTCTGCAAAACGGAAGCACTCTATTGCTTTTTTAGACATTTAGGGCCAATGCAACGAGGCCCCAAAGGGACTGTAAGGCTCTTCCTCTATTTCCGATGTCGACGAACAAACAAATCAATGTCTTAATTGCATCAGAATTTGGATTTGGTTCACAACGCACCTGCTGCACAATGAATGGGAAACACTGAGCCCAACCAATGCTCATTTGCATTGAAGCGATGTTTTCAGGTTTTCTCTTCATGTGTGTCTCGCCTTTTATCGAATCAAACAAAAATAATGTTTGTGAGGTTTCCGGCATTATTAAGCGTTTCCACCCCCTTTCCGCTCTTAATTATATAGCAACGCAACGAAGCCAAGAACTTCTGCAGCTGTTAATAGAGTGAAGCTGTTTCCTACACTGTTTTCAAATCCGCATCCATATTTATGAGCCGATCCGGTCTCACTCCAGGCATTTTCTCCGCCGCTGCAGAGATTTTAATCAAACGCTAAAAGGCTTCCAATATTGGTCAGAAGCAGGTGGGGAAAGACTTGGCTTGAGGCCAAGGAATCTTTCCATTTGCGACGCACTTCTCCACAGGCTGCTGGGGATTAGAGTCAACATTTCTATGGAAATCCCACACGGAGCCACTTATTTGAAGCCTATATTCTTCAATAACAAGCCTAGGTTCTTTCAGAAGGCGGAAATCCTTTGCTTTTTACGATGGGATGCAATTTCCTTTTGCAAAGCTATAGTACAGGCATGGGCAAACTTCAGTGCTCCAGGTGTTTTGGACTTCAACTCCCACAATTCCTAACAGCCGGGCTGTTAGGAATTGTGGGAGTTGAAGTCCAAAACACCTGGAGCACTGAAGTTTGCCCATGCCTGTATTATCGCATATTTTAAGTAAGGTGCTTTGAGTCTCCTTTGGGACGTCTACACTGTAGAATAGGTATGAGGAAACCCAGGCCCAGAGGCCGGATGCGGTCCCTTGGGCTCTTTTCTAAGGCCCTCCTCTCTCACACCATCCTATCCTTCCTTCCCTCTCACTTTCCTTCCACACTTTTGTCCTTCCTTCCTCTTTCCTTCTTCTTTCCCTCCCTCCTTTCCCTCCCTCTTTCTCTCTCCCTCCTTCCTTCCCTTCCACCCTTTGGTCCTTTCTTCTCCCCCCTTTTTCCTTCCTTCCTTCCTTCCTTCCTTCCTTCCTTCCTTCCTTCCTTCCTTCCTTCCTTCCTTCCTTCCTTCCTTCCTTCCTTCCTTGTCATTCCTTCCTTCCTTGTCATTCCCTTCCACTTTCATCCTTCTTTACTTCTCTCTTTCCTTCCTTCTTCCCTCCCTTTCACCCTTTCGTCCTTCCCTTCCTTTTGTCTTTCTTTCCCTTCCTTTGACCCTTCCCTTCCTCTTTTCCCATCCTTCCCTCTGTTTTTCCTTCCTTCCTTTCTTCTTTCCCATGTCTTTCCTCCCTTCCCTCCCTTCCTCTTTCTCCTTCCATTCTTCCCTTCCTCCCTTTTGTCCTTCCTTCTTTCCTTCACTGGGCAGCCAGATCTCTGAGCAGGGAGTGCTAGCACGTGTCCCCCAAATTAGAAAGTTTGCCCATTCTAAACTGTAGAATTAATCCAGTTTGACATCACTTTAACTGCGATGGCTCAATGCTATGACAGGAAACCAGCACCTTTTGATAAAATACACCAAAGGCCTTGCAAAAGTAAACTAAAACTCCCAAGATCCCAAATGCCATCGAGCCATAGCAATTAAAGTGGTGTCGAACTGCATTCCTTCTACAGTATAGACACTCCTTTAGGGACAATTTGCCTGAAAGTTTTGGGGAGATCTGGGTTCTACCATGAATTTCCATGCTGGATCCACCTGCATCTCTATCTTGGAGAAAGTGAATGGATTGGGAAGGACCACATCATAAAGCCTGGGATCCTGTTGGCAGGGGCGGTCCGACGTATACGCGAAGTACGCGGCCGCGTAGGGCGCTGTCTTCTGGGAAGGGCGCCGCCATGCCAGCCGCACCGCTGTAGCAAACCTCCCTGCTGCTGCATCGGCTTCAGCGCCTAGCCTGCAGGAGCTTCTGGGCATGCACGGAGATTTTCATGCATGCGCACTGGCTCTGGAGCTAAAGTTGAGCTCCGGAGCCACTGCGCATGCCCAGAAGCTCCTGCAGGTGGTGAAGCCGAAGCCTGTAAACACGTCATGTCAGCACTCCGTCCATATTCGGCACGCAGGGGGCAGAGGCAAAGGGAGAGGCAACCTCTCCTTTTGCCTCCGCCCCTGCGTCGAATACGGAGTGCTGACGTGTTTACAGGCTTCGGCTTCAGCCTGTAGGAGCTTCTGGGCATGCACAGTGGCCCGGAGCTGAAGTTGAGCTCCGGAACCACTGCGCATGCCCAGAAGCTCCTGCAGGCGCTGAAGCCTGTAAACATGTCACATCAGCACTCCGTATTCGGCACGCAGGGGGCGGAAGCAAAGGGAGAGGCTTAACCTCTCCCTTTGCCTCCGCCCCCTGCGTGCCGAATCCGGAGTGCTGACGTGTTTACAGGCTTCGGCTTCTGCACCTGCAGGAGCTTCTGGGCATGCGCAGAAGCTCCTGCAGGCGCAGAAGCCTGTAAACACGTCACGTGACGCAATTGGGCAGGCAGGGGCAGATGCAAAGGGAGAGGGGGAGGAGACAAAGGGAAAGGGGGCGGAGACAATGGGGGGCGCCAAAGTAATGTTCGCTTACCATATAAAATAACCTTAGACCGCCCCTGCCTGTTGGTGACATATATCTCCGCAACATCCTTTATTATTATCTGCAGATTCACTGTTTCAATGTTACTAGTTCAATGGATACATTCAGTTTGCACTCTGCAAGAAGCTTCCAAAATAATGACTCCAGTTTAGGAAACCATTGACTCTATGGCATTTGGCATTGAGTGCATGGCTCTACTCTAGTTGGGACTAAGCGGTGGATCCGACTCTTGGACATTTTTGGATAACTCTTTCTTGGTGCCTTCCATATGACCCTTGATTCCCCAAGATTGCCAAAAGAACCACTGTGGATTTCTCACTATACAGAGAGACACATTGTTTGGATGTATCCACTATTGTAGTTCCGCCATCGATAGTTGCACCATTCAGGAAAAGGATACTGCAATGCAACCTATGTGCAACCATGTCGGTATTGATGTCTCTGATCAACTAATCCTTACAGTCAAAGGTCTTGAGATGTTTCTGCCAGGTAGAAAATACTGTATTAGTTAGAAATGCATTGCATGTAACTCCATTGAGTTAAAAATACAGTTCTAATGGACATGTAGTCACAGCACATTCCAATGAAAGGGTCAAGTGAGTGGAGATGTGGAACCTAGAAGGACAGCTGAGTCATAACCATGTGACAGGCATGACAAGAATCACATCATTTCCTGTGGCCACTTTGGGAATATAAGGAAGTGGTAGACGAGTGCAGATTCTCTTTGCCATGCATCTCTTTGCCATCCTTGCCATCTGGAATCCACTGCATCATCATATCTGTGATTCATTGCTGCCTTACCACATGCGTGTCTTGCCTTGGTCATCTTGCTATAGTTGTGAGCCTATCTCTGTATATACCAATAGCAGACCTGTACACAGATGTCTATAGAGCAACGGCTGAAGAATAAAAAACCTCCAAAGGAGTTTGGATGAAAGCCAGAGCTCGAGTATGCTTATCAAAGTGGTGAGCTAGAAAAGGAGGTGAGAGGTTGGACTATAAATCTCTGCTAACTGTGATAAGGACTCTGCGATGTTTTGGATCAAATGGTAAATGTTTTCCTTGAGAAATATTCAGTCTCATACACAGCTGGAGGGAAATGTCGGAAGATTGATTCATGTATCTACCTAGCATGGGTGTTTACTTTAACCCTGCGCCAACAGTTTCTTGCACAAACATGATCATTCTAATTGCAACATGTGTTTGAGGTGATTCTTCTGGACTGAAGACTCAGATCTCAGGGCTTTTTGCAGCCACCAGCTTGAATCCCTCATCCAGGATGGACCTCCGGTTGCGTCTCAGCCTCCTTTGCCTTTCGCGGTGGATGATGATGCCCAGGAGGACAACAGCAATGAGGAAAAGGGCTATTCCGGCCACCGCCAAAAGGATAATGGTGGACTCGATCTTCCCATGTGCCAGTTTGGAGCCGAACAACATGACGTGGTCAGGGTCGTCTCCAACTTCGGGAGGCCTCGCTTGGAAGCAAAGAGCGAGAGGGAAAAGTCAAAAGAGGGACCCAAAATTCAAGGAGAACCTCAACAGAAACGATAAAACAATGTTCTGCTCCTATTTTTGTGTAACGACAGAAGCAAACCTTTCCTAAAAGATGTTACATTGTACAAATATAGAAGATTAAGTGGTCCTTGGATACTGAATCCATTGTACTCCCAGTAATTTGTATTAAGGTCTTTTTGACCTGAAACATCCATAGAAGCTTCAGGGAAAACGGATGCAGGCCTGGATTATCGGTAAGGCCAACCTAGGCCATGGCCTAGGGGTGCAGGCCGAGGGGGGCGCAGATCATGCACCCCCCAATTTTTTTTAAAAGGTCGATCTTCGGGCCACGGAAAACGGCACATGGCGGGCCCTGCCAAGCCCGAAATGCAAAAGGGAGGCCGTCCAGGGGCCTTTTTTGCTGGCCCCACGCCGCCTCCGCCGTCAGAGGGGGCAAAGGAGCGAGCGAAAAAGGCTCCCGCATGGCCGAGGCCATCCGGGGGCCTTTTTTGCTTACCCCACACCTCCTCCACCATCAGGGAGAGTGAAGGGGTGAGCAAAAAAGGCTCCCACATGGCCGAGGCCATCTGGGGGCCTTTTTTGCTTGCCCCGCGCCTCCTCCACCATCAGAGGGAGCGAAGGGGGAGCGAAAAAGAGAGAGCGAAAAAGGAGGGAGCGGGTGCCCATCCCGCGCATGCGCACTTGGAGCGTGCAGCGGCGCGCGCGCGAAGACGAGCCACGAGGCAGGAGGAGGCTTGGGCAGTTCATCTGCTTGCCCAAATTGCAGCTCAAAGGTCTGTCTGC
Source organism: Anolis apletophallus (assembly GCA_030556195.1). NCBI lineage: Eukaryota > Metazoa > Chordata > Lepidosauria > Squamata > Anolidae > Anolis > Anolis apletophallus. The sequence continues at coordinate 19,297,585 of JARBWK010000016.1, read as the reverse complement.
TTTCATTCTGCCTGATAATATCTGTGGAATTATGTCAGGATGGGAGAAAGAACTGTTTGGATGCATTTCTGCATGTTTTATTGTCCACAATGCCCTCACCTTTATTTCTTTCCTTCCTTCTTTCCTTCCCAAGAAGGGGCTCTGCTGCTTCCCTTCTCCCTTTAGATGCAGAATATTAGAGGTTTTCCCATCCTTGTGTATATAGTATCCTGTATTGTGATATAATTATTTATATTATTCATGTGTGTTTGTGTGTGTGTAATTGTTATATATATACACACACACCCCTCAGGCGAGTTTACCCTTCCCTGTGTGTGTGTATATATATGAGGCGTATATATATGAGGCGTAATTCCAAAGTGTGGTCTAGAGTGCAAAAAGGTGTTAATCCGGGCCTGAAAGGATGCCTCTTCAGCATGTTTTTGAGCTCATGCTGGCCATTTCTGCCCCCACTTGAGGGCCTTTCTTTTGACAACTGGAAGTGAGCAGATGTCAATTCTAGTTCCAAAAAAGGCGCTCTCATGCGCAACCTTCCCTAAATGAAGCAAAAAGGTGCCATTTGAGAGTGTTTTGGGGGCAAAAAATGGCCTGCGGCCTGCACTCCATCAGATCCTGTGTTAAGCGCTCCAAGCATTGCATTATTCAAGAGGTTTCTCTTGTGAGCAAACTCTCTTCTGGTGCACATTATGGTAACAGGATGTTATCTCTACCTTTGAGGATATTTTGGAGTGGAGAGAATATCAAAGCATTCCGTTTCTTTGACTTGGAACAAAAATATCCAACTAAGGAGAAGGGTGCAACAGGAGAGAAAAGTATTCTCCAAAGCATAACTCTGGCTCGAACATTACTCATGTAATTGTTCAAGTTTAATTGCCTAGAACGAGCAGGATCACAAATGAATACATTTCTCAGAAACCGTATCGTCTTATGTATCTGAATAATCTTTGGAGGCCAAACTCACTTTCGCACACAGTGGGTTGGTTTCTAACAACCAGCTACAGCGTTTCAATTTAACATGCATTTTGAGTAGTTATCCTGGAGACAATCACCATTATCGTGTCGACTCCCGTTTAAGTAGCTTGTAAAAAGTATTGGCTCAGGAGGATCTAGCGTTTGATGGGAAGTCCATATTGGAAGGTTTGCAACAACACCAACCATAATTAATAGCAACCTATGTTTCCTCTCAGTCAGAAGATGAAATGAGTTTGGAAACCATGTCTGGGAAGAAATCTTGCTAGCTAGTAGGGGTGGTTGATCCATAAAATATTTGATTCTAAACTCGGTTGGGGGGGGTGTGTGTCATTTTTTGGTTCGTTATGGAAATTAATACAATTTTTAAAAATAAATTTTGTGATTGAAACGTTATAATAATGAATTTTCGTTTTTATTCATTATGCCAGCTGGGAGGCTAGAATGGAGGGCTTGTTCTCCCTTCTTCCCTCCTTGCCCCTCCCAGCTGACAGGCATCGTGCGCGATGCCTGTCAGCTGGGAGGGGCAAGGAGGGAAGAAGGGAGTGCTTCCCCCCTACCTACCCTGGATGGGAAAAATGCGAGTTATTCCCATCCAGGGAAGGAGGAGGGCAGGTTCGTCTGCCCTCCTCTTTCCCTGGATGGGAGAAACCCGGGTTTTTTACCATCTAGGGAAGGAGGAGGGCAGATGAACCTGCCCCCCTTCTTCCCTGGATGGGAAAAATGTGCAAAGGAAGGAGAGGGATGTTTTGGCCTTCAACTCCCAGAAATCCTAACAGCTGGTAAACTGGCTGGGATTTCTGGGAGTTGTAGGCCAAATACGACCTAATAACGGTGACCTTTAGAAAAAATGGCGGCTGGGTTCGGTTTTGAAATTTCTTTTCCGGGTTGGACTCCGAGGGTCGATATATGATAGAAATAATTTCAAATACGAAAAATAACGGATTTCAAAGTAATTTAAACCGGAGATATCCAGCCCTACTGGCTAGCATTAGCCATGATTTGTATCACTGTAAAGAAAACCATAAACCATGGTTAAAGCTGAGAAGGAAACTTGTTGGGAGCTCCTGAGGAGTATATCATCTCCATCACCACCACCACCACCACCACCACCATCATAGAACCATTGAGTTGGAAGAGACTTCATGGGCCATCCAGTCCAACCCCATTCTGCCAAGAAGCAGGAAAATCATCATCAGCATCATCACCACCAGCAGCCATTAGCATCATCATCTTTATTTATACTTTGCCTTTGTCCCCATGGGGATTCAAGGTGGCTGCTGCTGCTGTTTCTTACCCGTCTCTCCTCAAAGCAGGGTACAACATAGTTGAAATATGTTGGCCAGGGGAGCTTTTGCACAGTTAAAGCTCGTGCGCCAGCTGCGCTCGTACCTTGGGAAGTCTGACTTGGCTACAGTGGTCCACGCTCTGGTTACATCCCGAATAAACTACTGCAACGCTCTCTACGTGGGGTTGCCTCTGAAGACTGCTCAGAAGCTGCAATTAGTCCAGTGTTCAGCAGCCAGGTTACTGACAGGAGCGGGGTACAGGGAGCACACAACGCCCTCGTTGCACCAGCTCCACTGGCTGACAATTAGCTTCCGAGCACAATTCAAAGTGCTTGCTTTAACCTATAAATCCCTATACGGTTCTGGCCCAGTTTACCTGTCTGAACGTATTCTCCTCTATGAACCATCAAGGATGTCAAGATCATCTGGAGAGGCCCTGCTCTCTGTCCTGTCACCTTCGCAAGCGCGAGAGACAGGGCCTTCTCTGTGGTGGCCCCTCGGCTATGGAACTCTCTCCCGAGTGAGATCAGATCTGCCCCCTCCCTCCTGTCCTTCAGGAGGCTAGTGAAATCCTGGCTATGGAATGAAGCATTTCCAGAATAATGGCTGTGACTGGTTATAGACTAAAGTGAGCGACCACATGTGGACTGAGTTGAACTTATTTATTATTTTATTTATTTATTTACGACATTTATATGCCGCCCTTCAAACCCCGAAGGGGACTCAGAGCAGCTTACAAGTAAACTGTAAATACAATATATTATATTATTGCCATAGCACAATATTAATATAATATATTACATTGTACTATAACATTATACTGTAATATTATTAGTAATATTACATGTAATATAAAATATATAATTATAATATCATATTATTAGTAGTATTATATTGTATTACATTATAATATTATCATAACTTGATTCTATTTGGCGATTTTGTTTATATGTATTTATCTATATGTATTTTAATCTTCTATTGTTATAGGATGTTTTTAATTTGTATTAGTAGCATTGAATTCTTGCTGTAAGCCAGCCTGAGTCCCTCTACGGAGGTGAGAAGATTGAGATATAAAAGTTTTAAATAAATAATAAAAAATAAATACAGATATAAAACCACAAAACCATTCAAATACATATATTAAAATGATTAAGGGAAATGTATGCTAGCTTACATTGGAAAACTGCCCTATTGCATAAGTATGATGTATTGATTTGGGTACTTTGGAGACCAAGGCATGAAACTTGGGCAAGTCACACTTTCTCCATCTCAGGGCAAGGCAATGGCAAACTCCTTTGGCTAAGAAAAACCCAAGGAGATGATTGCCGTAATTCAAAGACATCTGAATTGTGCTGCATGGAGAAGGCATCTCACTAGGGTTCAAATCATAGGGACTCCTATCAATGTCCAAGGAGACCAGGAAGAAAGGAAAGCCATACCTGCCATGGAGCTGACATTCAAGCGCCTGGGTTCTGAAAGAAACGAAACAACAGAATTAGGATTCTGATAACAACCCCAAGTCAGGCGAAAGAGTTCTCTATGTCAGTGTTTCCCAAGCTTTTTTGAGCTGTGGCACACTTTTAACATTAAAAAAATCCGGGGGCACACCACCAATCAAAATGACACTCTAACACAGTAAAGAACGGCTGGGGAATGGTGGCCTGCTAGGAGCAGCTACTGGGACTGCTGAAGCTGGGGGAGGAGCCAGGCTGCGCCATGCCCCACCCCCTTCCCCCGGCTTTGGCTCTCCCAGAGCTTCTCCAGCCTTGAGGGGACAGTGCCAAGCCAGAGGTGGCACAGCCAGCACAATGCTGGCTTGGCACTGCCCCCTCAAGGCAGGAGAAGCTCTGGGAGAGCCGAAGCCGGGGGAAGGGGGTGGGAGCCATGCAGAGGAGGAGGAGCATGAGCGGTGGATGGGCTTTAGTGGGCGGGCGGGGTGGGGCTCCTCCTCCGCACGGTTTCAGTGAGCGAGGGGCGAGAGTCATGGCGGATTGGAGGCTGGCTGGGTAAACGGCCAAAGAAGGCGGTGCCCCGGCCCCTTCTTTTTTTTCGCCACCGCCCGGCCCTTCGTCCTCCTCCCCCAAGCAGCAGGAGTTCGGCAGGAGGAGGGGGGAAGGAAGGGGGGCAGAGAGCTTTTCTCGCGGCACAGCAGGAGGTCCGTCACGGCACACTACTGTGCCGCGTCACAGTGGTTGGGAAACACTGCTCTATGTGGAGCCAGGATGGTGCATACGCATGCTATCTTTGCATCGCGGTTATGTTCAGCCCCTGGGATCAGCATCTCAATTTCAATGGCACCTGATATTCAATCAAAACCTTATTACAGTCCAAAGGCACAATTGGCTCAGAGGTAAAAGGTGTACCACAAGATTAATAAACTGATAACACTGCTTAAATGCAGGACGACATGCAATAAAAGATGCATATGCACAAGGATAACAACACTAGAAATAGTCAGGAGAGGTTTCAGCCTGAGTCTAATACATGAAGTTGTCTTATCCTGGCTTCCTCAGAGAGGAGCTTGGCAACAGGAAATTGCCTCCTAGCAAAAATTTTTAAATGGAATTGGGCTGAAATACAGAGTAAGTATCTCAGTAGTAGATTAATAATATGTATCCGAGCCTGCTTGTAAAAACCGCAGGACCATAAGATGTGAATACTTATATTCAACATCCTAGTTATTGTATGGGGAAAGTCTTGCATTGTATGGGATTTGTGCAAATCTACATTGAAGCCCTTCAGACAGGAACACATTGCATCCTGCCTTGGAGAATAGACAACGATATTTGGCCACAGTCAAGAAAATTTGCTCCACGAAGAGGTCTAGTACAGGGCTGTCCAACTGGCGGCCCTGGGGCCGGATCCGGCCCCCCAGCCTGTTGGATACGGCCCCAGCTATGCCCCCAGCCGCCTGAAGCCCTTTTTATTTAAAAATGGCGGCCGGGGGGGAACAGGGAGGAGGAAGATTGCATCCTGCCTTGGCGCTGAAAGGCGTGCGGCGCCAAGGGCAACGCTCACGCCAGGCCTGTGATGCGCTGCCCTTGGCGCCGCCTTTGGCCACAGGGGCGGGCCCGGGCAAGAATCAACCTTTGCCCTGACCCGGTACGGACAGCCCTGGTCTAGTATATATGCAGGGCACTTGGGGAACAAGAAACATTCGAGTGAAACACAGTTCACAGAAGGCAAAGTCCCATAGTCTTTGTTTAATAAACTTGAGTCACTACTACAAAGAGTTAAGCTGTAGTACCTTGTATCTACATGAAAGTAGGACCAAACAAGGTATAAACAGCTACTAAAGTGAAAAACCGTATATTAATGTGTATCAAAAATATATCACATTTATCCGTTTGCACCAGCATAGCAAGCATCGTGTTTTTACACATATAATATATAGTATTTACAACAGATAATACACAATATTATGAATAATATTTCAGAATACTTAACGTTGTGAAAACCGTGTGAGTCCGAAAACAAGGTGATCCGGTCCTGATGTTTGTATTCTTTCTATCCGCCCACTGGCGGAGTTGCGGAGGTCCATCTCCTATATACTTCGGATTATATGTATCAAGCGTAACCGGCGTGGATCGGCTAAATTATATCCAAATTAGCCCAACTCTTATAGAGGATCCTACGTCCTGTGTTGCGTTGATACTCCCAAGGATCAAAGAAAGAATCCAAAAGTCGCAAGGTCCGCAATGCGGCATTCGCCTCGGATTGCTGAATCAGCTCTCGGGTTTCCAAATAGCGCGATTCAAGCTGGTTGCTGCGCAAACGGAGTGGATACAATTGTCCCTTCTGGATGCCCAACGATATTATTTAGAGCTCAATCGTTTCGCCAAAAGGGTCCACGGCTTCCTCAGAGGCATTCCTTGGAGCAATGTACTGAATTCATATACATAACTGCGGCAATCACATTTCTTCCATATGGAAACTCATAGCTTCAAAGAGACATTATGTCTGTGTTGACCCAAAGGACCTTTTGGATTCTTTCTTTGATCCTTGGGAGTATCAACACAACACAGGACGTAGGATCCTCTATAAGAGTTGGGCTAATTCTGATATAATTTAGCTGATCCACGCCGATTACGCTTGATACATATAATCCGAAGTATATAGGAGACGGACCTCCGCAACTCCGTCAGTGGGCGGATAGAAAGACTACAAACATCAGGACCAGATCACCTTTTTTCGGACTCATATGGTTTCCACAACATTAAGTATTCTGAAATACTTTTCATAATATTGTGTATTATCTGTTGCAAATACTATATATTATATGTGTAAAAACGTGATGCTTGCTATGCTGGTGCAAACTGATAAATGTGATATATTTTTAATAAACTTGAATGCCATGTCAAAGCCGAGATGAAATAAGAGGGATGAAGAAAGGCCGATAGAAGAGGCTTTTCCATCTGCCTGTGTAATCATCCTGGGCTAGATAGATGATGAATCAGACCTGGTACCTGATATTACCCTACCTACCTGGCCTGGGCAAGACGGTGAACAGGGTCTCCATGCCAGCATGGATGTGGTCAGCCACATGGCAATGGAGGAGCCATGTCCCGGGATTGCTGGCCAGCATCTCCACCATTTCCAAAGTCCCCGGGAAGAGGTCCACTACATCCGCCCTGTGACTCTGGCCGCTCTGCCACAACATAAAGGACAAGGAGCATAAGAAACAATGGTGTCAACCACTAAAACCCATGCCAAGCCCCAGCAAATACTGATGTCACCACAGTGGACCCACTTTAGGTATCAGCTTGCACTTCCAAAGAACTCTCCAAGATGAGGAGCTAATTTGGAAGACAGTTCAGTACTTGGACAGCTCCTTTAGTGTCCAGAGCAGATCCACTCTGTTGTGTTCATTGAATAAGCAGAGCGTCTCACCCGGTAAAGGAAGGTCTCCGCATGGAAATGGACAGTGTGCACGTCGATCTCCTGGCCCATTCCCAGCAAGTACCAGTTCACCCAGTCGCCAGCGTACATGGTTAGTCCAGGCAAGTTTGCATACAGCTTCCCATTGATGGCTAAGGGAGGAAGGCAAATAAAGGGTTGTTTATTTATTTTTATTTATTTACACCATTTATATGACACCTTTCTCACTCTGAAGGGGACTCAGAGTGGCGTACAAGTAAATGTAAATACAATATATTATATTATTGCCATAAACAATATTATTATATATTACATTATATTGTAATATTATACTGTAATAATATTAGTAATACTACATGTAATATAAAATATATAATTATAATATCATATTATTATTAGTAGTATTATATTGTATTACATTATACTATTATCAATATTATATGTATATACAATATATTATATTATATTATTATATTATAAGCACAGTGCAGGAGGCAAGATGGAACTGCCTTCCTGGCCCCTCTCTTCACTCTGATCCCAGAGCAGCAGTTGGATGTTCTAAAGGCATCCACTTTTGAATTCAATGCAAGCCAGACACACCTAGCATTTGCTTAAAATATTATTATCATTTTTGTTTTTGTTGTTGTTTAAAGAAGTCCTCCTTGAAGTAGTGAAAATAATCTGTTTCTCAAAGCATATGCTTTCTCTCACCAACACACCTTGCATTGAGAGTTTTTCTGAACAATCCTTGGAAGGATACTATTGTCATGTTTGGGATCACAGTCAAACTGGAAGCGTGGCTAAACTATAATGTCAAGATGGCTACAGATGTGATACAAGGGGCTGTCCTCCCTTTATCCAAACATTCATTATAACAAACCTGTTATTACAACTGCAGAAATGATATGTGATACTCTTTCACAATAAAAATACACCTTCGAATGTAACATAAACCGCAAGGACGTAAGCCTGCTACCATGCATTTTGTTGCTTTCTGCAAATTCCTCTTTGTCTGCCTGGGAGCGGTTTCGCTCTCCTTGACCATAACTCTTCACGTTCTCCTCCAGGTACCAGGACTGGTTTTCATCGAAGACCAAGAAGAGGAGAGCAAATTCCTTGTTGATGCCTCTCCTTCTCCCGTCCGAGTCCAGGGTCCCTTTGCGGCAGATCTTCAGGGGCCCAATGAGACCACTGAACAGGTCCTGGAAGGGAAAGGATACAGAATAGGAACAAAACCCTTATGGGAAATCCACACTACCATTTGCAAACTGCAACAAGGGACAGCCCAACTCCATGACATGTAGGGTTGGCAATGAGGACACAGTTATTAACATGACTATGTTCTACCTAAAGACCAAATGAAAGTGTTGGTTTCAGGATAATCTACCCATGCAATTATCTGCAAAATAGACATTTTTGTAAAAGTATTTCTGAATTTATGATGAGACTACGCACCAAAACATGGGATTTTTTGAGGAAGCATCTTGTTCTGTCTCTATAGCATGCCCGGATTACCCATAAGGCCAATGAGGCCATGGCCTAGGGGCGCAAGCAGGGGGGGGGCAGATCACGGACCCAAAAACCCCAAAACTGGTCTGCGCCCCTCTTTCCCCCTTCTCATGCCCCTCCTCGCTCCTCATCTTGGCAAAGTCTCTGCTCTGTCCCCTCCATCTCTCGCTCTCCCGTGCTCTCTCTCTCTTGCACACTCTCTCTCTCTTTCTCTCTCTCTCTCTTGCGCACGCTCACGCTGTCTCTTGCTTGCGCGCTCTCTCTCTCGCTCCCTATCTCTCTCATGCTCTCTCTCTCTCTCTTGCGCGTTCTCTCTCTCTCATGCGCGCCTTTGGAGTGAGTTTGCACCCGCTGCACTCTCCCCAAGCCTCCCGACTCCCGAGGAGACCTTCAGAGCACAGCGGAGCTTTCCAGCCGGTGGGAATGGGGACCTTGGAGGTGGCAGGAGGTTGACTTAAAGGGGGCGTAATTCCAAACTGTGGCCTAGGGTGCAAAAAAGTGTTAATCCGGGCTTGCTCTATAGTAGGAAAAGATGCTCGATCCTCAAACAGGAGATTTACTGATAATAAGGAATTCCTTCCAGCTTTCCAGCTCTGAAAGATAGGAAATCAATTCTATTAAGGGATAACGGAAACCCTGTTCAACCTCTATGGACCTCAACCTGAGCTGACACTTTTGGTCTCATTGAACTGGGTCGAGGCCAGTGTGCCTTGGCAAATATAGGCTTTGTTAGCAGAGGAAATGTTCTGGCAGCTGCGTGGATGGGAAAAAAGCATTTAAGGGGTCAAAGCACATCTTTGTTAGGGAACTAAAGTAATATTTATTAGGAGAGCTCTGCTAAAGATAGGAGAGATAACTGGGACCGAATCAAGAATTAACATGAATGGACCTCTGGGTGGGTGGCTTCCTCAGACAATGCCATGTTTTCCCACTCCCTCCCAGTAGTGGACAATGGCTGACCTTCACAGGGTCCACTCCGGAGTAGTAGATCCAAGAGACACAGGCGGAATCGTTTGGTCCTGGACCAGATCTTGCAGGGACATCCCACTGGTAGGTTACAATTTCACCTGGAGAACAAGAAGGGAAAATGAGACCCTGGATATTCCTGATCTAAGTTCACACAAATGAATATATCCAAGTATAAAATCTTTCTCATGACCCTTTGCTCAAAAGAAACGGTGGAGGAAGGATGAGGAGAAGAAGTGGAAGGAGGAGGAGAATAAGAAGATGGAGGATGAGAAGAAAAAGAAGAAGAGGAAAGAGGAGAGGAAGGAGGAGGAGATGAAGGAAGAAAAGGAAAAGGAGAAGAAGAGGAAGAGGAAGAAGGAGGAGGAGATGGAAGAGGAGAAGGAAATGCAGAAGAAAAGGAGGAAGAAGAAGCAGGAGATGGAGGAGGAGAAGGAAAAGGAGAAGAATAAGAAGGAGAAGGAGAAAATGGAGTAGAAGGAAAAGAAGGAGAGGAAGCAGGAGAAGGAAAAGGAGAAGAAGGAGAGAAGAAGAAGGAGGAGGAGGAGAAGGAGATGGAGAATGAGAAGGAAAAGGAGCAGAATAGGAAGGAAGAGGAGAAAGAGAAGAACAGGAGAAGGAAAATGGGAAGAGGATGGAGGAGAAGGAAAAGGAGAAAGAAGAGGAAGGAGGAGAAGGAGTTGGGGGAGAAGAAGGAGAAGAAGAGAAGGGAGAAGGAGATGAGGAAGAAGAAGAGGAGGAAGTAATATTTCTAAGCACTTTCCAAGGACATCATGACAGTAGTCTAACCTGGAAGCAAGCAACCAAGACATGAACTGCTATGGCCTGGTCTGCTTTCTCTAGGGAAGGGCACAGCAGAAGCTCCAGCATATTCACATTCCAAATTATGGCATAAAGTGGTGGCAATTACGTGAATGTCTTATTATGGCTTTGTGTAAGAGGTTGAGCATTTATATTTGATGTGGAACAGTTACAGAACATCCGTGCCAGCCTCTTATGGATGGGCAGAGTTGCACATACTGCAGTATTGGAAATGGGTTTCTGAATTTGGGGCCTTGTTTCAGCCATGCAATGCTGCCCTTCAAGGGCAATGAATGCATCACTCAACTCATCAAGTTCTTATGCCTGGAAATTTGCAAGTAACGAGTTCAGTAGGTAAGACAAGCCCATGGGTGGTGAGGTGGAGAAAGGGTGGTTTTAATGCCGTACTGCCACCAAGGATTGTGGTGAGGGCTCGCCTTATTCTCTAGGCTGGGCAAAGTGTTAGGGAACTTTTGTATTTAAAGTCTGAAGAGGTTTCTCTTCTTTCACGCTGCCACCATTTAACCCAGAAAGGATTGAAGCACCGGGAGGCAAGGATAAAGATGAACAAAAACAGAGTTTATTTTAACAACTTGTGAGAGATTCACAGGCACAGGAGCGTATTGGTTACAATGAAGTGTTGGAGCATGTGGTTACTAAAAAAAACTTGCACAATGCTTGAAACAAGTTACATTCAACGTAGCACCCCAGATAATACTGTGCTAAGGTATTATCTGCTGACTACAACTACATGACTCTGCGTCCTAGAAAACTCATCACAAAGCTGCTAACTCGAGAGAGCCTAACTCACTCTGACCTTCTCTGTCAGAGACCAACCATCAACTCCCTCCAGAGTTCCGTGGCCTCCCTAACTACCTAACTGCTCACCAACTGTCAGTTTTCTAAGTTCTAACCGACAATTTACCCCTGGTGCCTGGCCCAACTGCCTACTGGCTCCCTAAGGTTCTATGCTCCCTTCCCTAGGCTGTCTCCAAATCAGCCTAACTGGGAACCCAACCTTAAAATGGCAGTTCATCCAAAACAGACCACCACATGGCCAACCCACCAAAAAGGGCTTTTTCTCCTGGGCTTCTTCTGGCCCAAAATATAGGCAATTAGTCACAGATGGCATGCTCACCTGGCTTTGCGGCTTCCGGGTCCACACCGCTCTTTTCCAAAATGCCATGGGCATGGATGGAATATGGCCGGGTTGCATTATTCCGGAACACGATGTTGAGGACATCTCCCACTTCGGCCCAAAGGAAAGGACCTGGGAAAGAAGGAAAGAAGAGATTTCCTTCATATTCAACTGCAATGGGGAAAAGGATGGGTTTTCATCCCATGCCTAGCCAATGGGAATAAATGTGGTGCTGCTTAAAAAAACCCACCAAATCAAGAAGTTTAAGAAACAGTGGGAGAAGGGACTCAACCTGAAGGACGTTGAGTTTGCTGCCTGTTCTCACCCAGAATTCCAAGGTGTTCCTCTCCATTGCACCTCTCCTTCTGGGTCTGAAATGTCCCGTCAGTGTATTCTCTGTAAACGGCTTTCTTGTATTTGGAGCCCAGCAGACCATTTCCATGGCTCAGAAACACCTCGCCGTACCTGCGGGTTTCAAAGCTCTATTCTGCATTATTGATGCCCTGTCGGCATTAATAAAACAACACAAAGTCTCAGCCGATGAAACGGGGTCCTTGCCCAGAACTTCACCCGGGGGAATCTGAGTTCGGCAGATGAGAACAAAGCCAAGATGAAAGGCCACAACAAGGATGTCTAACAACCCCCATATTAATGAGATTTTAGTCTGAAAAGTACCCAAGAAGTTGCTGAACTGCTTTAGTGATGAGCTTGATATCATTCAAACTGAAACATAGGACTTCATCACACGGAATATGTAAAGTGTTTGGCATAGTTGGCTTTCTCGCAAGCTTCACAAAGTCCCAAATGGAAATTATACAGATGAGTTCCCTATCTCCATCACACCCTTCTCCTTCTCTGCTTTTGTTAAGATTTATCTGTTTGATTTGCCATCACACTGCTTCCTCCCACTGTCCTTCCTTGTTTTCTTTCTTTTTCAAAAACTTCTGTCTTTGTAGTCTCCGGAGTTCAATTTACAGCCCAAATAACTCACAACAACATATATAGAGGGGTTATTCTTACATTGTTGAATTGAGAACAGGAGGGAGGGGGAAATGAAGCTTTAGCTCTCTTATGTCTGCCTCTGCTAGCTTTTTGATAGGCAAAACAAAAGCCTAATAGCACAGCAGGAGTTTCAGAGAGGCAATTGAGAAAACAGTAGGTAAGAGTTCAAAAGGACTTTTACGAAGAGGGAGATAACACAGGAAGAGGGGGGAATGTTGAAAGAGGGAGCTGAGAGACAAGCGCAGGGTTTTCTCCTAAATGTCTTGAATATCTCTGAATGTTTGCTATTCCTCATCAGTCCCAAAAAATGGTAATGGCAGAGGAAAGGAATCAATACTGCCCACCTCGACTCTTCCCTCCATAGTGACCTGATTGTTATGTTTACAAATGGGCAAGGAGGAATTCCTATTACATGTTAAATTGGTCACCATTACACGTCTCTACGTGGGGAATTGAGGAATAAGTTGCTTGTCAAGAAACTTGGGAATTGTCAGGAAAGTCCACCCTTTAGAAATGGCAAGATACTGCTATTCCACATTTGAAGTTTGTGTCGTGAGAAGGGCATTGTCAGTTGCAGGTTTTTAAGTGTATAGAACACTTATTTTATTGTGTGTGATGAAGTCCTTAGAAGAACCTTAGATGGATAAAAGACTGTAGACAACTGTTCTAAGATGGCACAAGTATACACTGATATAATTCCCAAGAGTATGCTTATTCATAGGGCCTTCACTTTCCTTATAGGGTCCTGTAAAGCCAAGGGGGGGGGGGGGGGTGGACTAGATGCAGTTTGGGGATCCCAACTCTTTGACTCTACATTCCTACCTTTCTCCTGCAGATCTGTTGTGTCTCTCCAGCTCCCAGCTGCGGTCTGGAGCATAGTCCCACTCCACTTCTTCCGCCATGATGTAGAAAGTCCTCACTTTCTCATAAACTTGGTCACCAAAAGGCATCTCCTTCCCACATTTGCTGACAGAGTAACGGCCCTTCATCCCGGACTGATAGTGGTTGCTAGTCTGACAGTACACCTCAAAGATCCCTAGGAGGGAGAATGGATACACATGGGCCCATAGCATTGAGACATGGCCATCAAAGTGGTGCCAGGCAGCATTCATTCCACAATGTAGGTGCACAAAGATACCTGGAGAACTTCACACCAGGGTTTGGCTTGGGAAGGAGAAATGGGAGGTCAATTAAAGTAGGCATTTACCTTCCTCATCCGGTTGCATGAGGGCCGTGGCGAAAGTGTGAGGAAAGAGGCTGGTGGTGTCTCGTCGCATCCCATTCATCAGGATTGTGTTTCCTTGGAAGGCAATGCCATGGATGCCCGCTTCTCCTCCAAAGCCCAAAAGATGCCAGGAAATGGTATCTCCTTTGCAACCCTCAAGGAGGGGCAGGTTGCTGTACACAAACCCATTTATGGCTTCCATGCAGAAAGGGGAAGAGGACATAATATCAGCTGGGAATGACCCAACCAGAGTCTAGTTATCATCAACAACATCGTCATCATCCAAAGGTGTGTCTACACTGTAGTTCAACACCACTTTAGTTGCTATGGCTCGATGTTATGGGATCCTGGGAATGGTACTTTAGTGGGGCCCCAGCCCTCTTAGGAAGAGAAGGATAAATACTAGGCCTGGTTAGGTTCGTCGGAATGCTCCAAAAGTTGTATTAAATTCATATTTAATTCACTTTAAAAACGGTTTTGAAGCACTTTAAGCAACCAGGAAGTGAATTTGCCAATTTGAAGCAAGCGCCGCCATTTTCGGAAAGGGTTCCTTTCCCCGGCATTGGTTTGGAAGCCCATGCTTTCCCTCCACATCTGAACGGGGCCATTCAGATGCGGAGGGAAGGCATGGGCTTCCAAACCCAGTTAAAACACCCAGTTTGGAGTGGACGCTGTCATGTTTAAACTGGGTTAAACATGCGTGTCCGCCATTATTGAAGCCATTCCAAAATTTCGGAATTAATTCGGAAACATTCCGAATATTTTTTAAAAAACTCTCGGAAGTCTATCAGAATCGAAGCACCAGCGCCCCCTACATCTGAAATGAGTTTTGAACCATTTTTTTTCTTGATCAACCAGGCCTAATATATACCTTGCAAAACTACAGAACGTAAACCCAGATCTTCAGAAATGGGTGCATTGGACCTACCATGCATCCTGTTGGACTCCTTGAAGACTTCATTCTCATGCATTGAGAAATGATTCAGAGTTTTCAGATTCGCATCCCGATACCAGCTGAGGTTTTCATCAAAAACCCCGAATAAGAGATAAAACTCCTTATCAACACCTTTCTAGGATAACAAGGAGACACAAGAGGTCAAGGTTGTCAAAGGTTCAGGTTCGCATGCACTAATAATCTTCTTTCATGTTGGATCGCCTTATCATGCAATATGAGGAATATTACTAGGAAGAGCGATGAATGAACCAAGGCTGTCAAATGTTGGAAATATCAAGAGATGACATGACTAATTGGGAAATACAAGAATGCTTGGGAAGATACAAGGCTACTATCTGCAATGGTAAGAGAGAAGACATAGTATAATCTCACCATAGATCTCCCTTGCTCTACTTGGAGGGGTAAGATATATAAAGTGTTGTTATTATTATTATTATTATTAAGATCTCAGTCTTCAGGTGCCAAAATATCACCTTTTCCATCCCAAGACCAAGAAGATAAGAGCTCAGGATGGCAAGAGAGAAGCCATGGTATAATCCCACTATAGGTTTCTCATGTTTTGCTTGGTGTTGTAGGATCTC
Source organism: Anolis apletophallus (assembly GCA_030556195.1). Classification (NCBI taxonomy): domain Eukaryota; kingdom Metazoa; phylum Chordata; class Lepidosauria; order Squamata; family Anolidae; genus Anolis; species Anolis apletophallus. The sequence continues at coordinate 19,282,269 of JARBWK010000016.1, read as the reverse complement.
AGTATTTGGGTGTCAAAATATCATCCTTCCCCATCCCAAGAAGATACAAACTCGTATAATCCCAACATAGATCTCCCGTGCTCTACTTAGCATTTGAATGCCCAAAGAGCCCCCTTCTCCATTGTTTTCTGCAGGAACATGATCACCCCTGAGAGAACAACAGGCGAAGAGACCGTACCTGATGGTTCCTTTCATCAAGAGTTCCTGGTCTGCAGACCAGCAAGGGCCCCATCAAACCAGAGTTGGTGTCTCTGGTGGGGTCTGCTGCAGAAGAGTACATCCAGGTCAGGCAAGAGGTGTCTGTGTCGGTGGGCCCCACGTGTTGTGGCACTGTCCACTGGTAAGTGAAGTTCCTCATGGGCCTCACTCCAGTGCCTTTATGGGACAACCCTGTGGAGGAAAGAGGATCGTATGGTGGGTGTAGTTGGCTCTTACGATCAATGCACGCTGGCTCCGAAAATGCAGAAAAATCTTAAGAGACTATACAATTTTAATTGGAGGGAAAAAAATCTATTGCAAAAAATCTATCTTGCTTTTACAGACTCTCTTATACATTATTTATTGGTGCAGTTGGCCTTTCTAGTAAATAAATCACGCTATGTAACAAAATCTGGGGGAAAAATATGTTCCTGATTTGAATGCATTATTTTCTGTTTAATTGTGCGGTACTTATTGTGAAAGTAGTTGTTCTACTCTAGAAACTTCCTTTTTGTGGCATAAACGATGCTGAATTGGCTGAGATTCTTGAGATATTCATTGGAAAAACTATAGCAGAATGTGCTATACAAGGATGTCCTGCCAAAACAACAGTTTTGCAGTTTAATATACTTTCCCCATGTGTGCCGTGAGAAATCATCAGGTGTGCCGTGGGAAATTGGAACCTCCAATACCCTTTCTTCCCCCTCCTGCCCACAGTGCTCTCTGGGTGTAGGTGAACTACAACTTCCAAACTCAAGGTCAATTCCCAAGCAAACCCTTTCAGTACTTTCTGTTGGTAATGAGAGTTCAATATGCCAAGTTTGGTTAAATTCCATTGTTGCAAGAGTTCAGGATGCTCTTTGGTTGTGTGTTAACTATAAATCCCAGAAACTGTAACTCCCAAATGTCAAGGTCTATTTTCCCCAAACTCCATCTGTGTTCACATTTGGGCATATTGAGTATTCATGCCAAGTTTGGCCCAGATCCATCATTGTTTGAGTGCTCTCTGGATATTGGTGAACTACAACTCCAAAACTCAAGGTCAATGCCCACCAAACTCTTATAGTATTTTCTCTTGGTTATGGGAGTTCTGTGTGGGAAGTTTGATTCCATTCAATCATTGGTGGAGTTCAGAGTGCTCTTTGACTGCGGGTGAACTATAATGAACTAAAACTCCCAGCTGCTGAGCAAGACCTTCGTGTGTGTCTTTCTGCCATCCCTGCCAGGATATCTATGTTGCGTTCATCGAAACAGGCCCAGGTTTCACACTGAGTGTATAAATACATTTAAAAACATATTAACTATATGTATTACTGTGTTAGAGTGTCATTTTGTGTCATTTTGGTTGGTGGTGTGCCCCAGGATTGTGTAAATGTAAAAAATGTGCTGCGGCTCAAAAAAGGTTGAAAAACACTGGTATAATGCATAGGAAGCTCAGTAAGAGCAGAACAAATAGAAAATTGATAAGGTTTGTGGACAATGTCCATTTTAATCTTCAGTCTAAATGTGCATCTGCACTGTAGAATCAATGCATTTTGACCCCACTTTAGCTGCCCTGGCTCAATGCTATGGAAACCTTGGGAGTCGTAGTTTGGTGAGGCACCCTTGTCAAGAGAAGTGTCAATACCTTGTAAAACTACATTACCCACAGTTCCATAGTATTGAGCTTAAGCAGTCTAACTCCCAGAGTCCTCTAGCATTAAGCCATGGCAGCTCAAGTGGGGTCAAACTGCATTAACTCTGTTGTGTAGATGCACCCAAACTCAGCTTCCTTGATGCCAATAAGATGTCAATAGGAGTGAGACCACACCGTCATCATATGGGGTGCCTTCCCATTCCTTTCCGTAAAACACTCCATGGGGCTGGATGCTGAAGGGCCAAGAGGCCTTGTTGGCAAAGGTCACCTGGATGGTGTCTCCCACTTCCGCCTTGATCACTGGTCCTGCAGGAAGGAAGGGAAAAAGAGAGGAGAAGTGGATTGACAAGGAGGTGCACATGTTTCCTGTCTTTCAATCCTCAGAGGATAGGCCCAGGTCTAACGCTCTTAAGCTACATGAGAAGGGACTTCTATTGTGGGGGTAGAAGAGAGGAGAGAAAAACACACAACACCCCTGCGAATTCCTCCTCCAGCTGCACAATGTCTCCAAGGCAAGCAGTTAGTTCTGATCCCCCAGCTGCACAATGGAATGGACTGTCTCCAAGGCAAGCAGTTAGTTCTGATCCCCGAAACACTGCAGAGTCTTGATCGCAATTAGCAGAGATTTTATAGCCCAGCATCTGACCTTATTTAGTAGCTCAACTGCTTGAATAAGCAAACTTGAGCTCTGGCTTTCACCCAAACTCCTTTTGAGGTTTATTCTTCAGTTATTGCTACATACAACTATTTACAGGTCTGCTACAGAGATACAACCAGACCAAGACACTCACATGATGAGGATGGTGATGGCTTACAGATTCAGGGTCTAGGACAGGGGCGGGCAACCTATGGCCCGCAGCCCGGATCTGGCCCGGCAGCCGATTCTGTCTGGCCCGGGGAGAAGGGCGTCGGGGACGGGGCCAAGAGGAAGGGGTGCCACTGCCGCCATCCCATCGCGGGCTCTGTAGGGCCTGTGTCGGCAGACAGGCCGGAGGAGCGGCGGCTTTGGGGTGTCTCCCACTCCTGATCGTCTTCCGGATCGCCAGGGCGATTAGCCACCTCAGATCGTGCTCCCCCTGCATGCCTGGATCGCCTCCAGGAATGGGAGGCACTCCAAAGCCGCTGCTCCTCCGGCCTGTTTGCCGACACAGGCCCCACAGAGCCCGCAATGGGATGGCGGCAGCGGCACCCCTTCCTCTTGGCCTCCAGGGATGGCAGGCACTCCATAGCAGGGTGATCAGCTGGGGAACGGCTGGGGGCAAGAGCGGGCGGAGTCCTGTAGCCTCCGATTGCCTGCTGCTCTGCTCTCCTCTGCTGCAGTGGCAGCTGGATCTGCTTTGCCATCCTCTGGGCTAGGTCCATTGGGCCATGCCATCTTGGGATCCTTCCTCTCTTAAGGATGTCAGCCTTCATCTTGGTTCGCACCTTGTCTTCTTGAATTTAATTTTAGTGGTTTTAATTATTATTTTATAAAAAAATTATAATAATATAATAAATAATATAATATAATGTTATATTATATTATAATTTCAATATATTATAATGTCTATATATATAGTATAATATAATAATTATGATATTAATACTAATAATATATGAATATTTCTTGATATATTAATAGGTTAATATCAATGATGTGTAAATATAGCAAAGAAATAAATAAATAATGTAGATTAGAATGTAGTTCAGCCTTTCGTTGTGGCCCTCCATAATATTTTTTGGCTTTCCTGTGGCCCCTTGAAAAAAATAATTGCCCACCCCTGCTCTAGGATCACATTTCTACTTTATCCACCCTTCAGTGGATTGTGCTGTGAACACATGTGTACTAGAACTGTATTTTTCCACACTGGAGGTACGTGCAATGCATTCCTATCTAATACAGCATTCTCTACCTGGCAACGTCTTTCAAACAAAGACCAATGGAACCAAAGTGAGGAAATGGTGGGTTCTTAAAGCAAGAGGCATCAAAGCAAGATATAAGTTTGCAAACATAAACAAAAACTCTGCAAACGGACCCTTAATTCTGCCTCATTACCAAGTATCCCAAGGTGGCTCTCGTCTTGCTTTCGCCCCTTCTCCACTCGGAATGTTTCATCTGTGTATTCGAGATACTTGGCTTTCCAATATGTTCTTTTGCTCCAAGAGGAACTCGGCTTGAAGTAAAGCTCAGAGAAGCTAAACAGAAGCAAAAGGGAGAGGAGTTTAGGTCTTGGCTTTGGCCAGGAGTGACAACAATTGAATCTTTCAGTATTTTGGCATTTCCAAATATTAAAATAGCTCAATGCTTTGGAACTGTAGGAGTCATGGTTTTGCAAGGTCTTGACCCCTCTCTGCCAAAGAGGGCTGGTGCTTTGCCAAACTGCAACCCCCAGGGTTGCATAGTATTGAGTCAGGACAGATAATAATAATAATAATACACTTTATTTATATTTCACTTTATCTCCTCGGAGGGACTCAGAGTGGATTACAGTACACATATAAAGCAAACACTTGATGCCTTTTTACACAAGCAATTTATACAGTAGGCCTGGTTAGGTTCGTCATATCCCTACGAAATTCGTTTTAAATTCATTTTAAACTTATTTTAGAAACATTTTTGATGCGCTGCAAGCACCCCGAAAGTGAATTACCAAATATGAAGCCACTGCCACAATTTTTCGTAAAGAAATCGCCATTTTCTGAAAGGGTTTTCGTAACTTTTACGAATTAATTTCAAAATTTTCAAGATACGAAGCGCCAGCGCCCCCAACATCCGCAGCGAGTTTTGAACAATTTTTTTTCTTGATCAACCAGGCCTTTCTCTTTTCCATCTCCGGCGTCTGGAGGTAAAGCTCAACTTCTGTCCATGAGGAGGTGCTCTTTTTCCATTTTCCATGCTGAAGGAGCCTGCTGTCTATAGACATCTCCAATCTTTTTGCTGGCATGTCTGCATGTCTGCATGGGACACCCTTTTACCTTCCTGCTGCGCGGCAGCAACCCAGCTACAAAACTTCCTTGAGACATCAGAGGGCTTGGACCCCTTTCAATCAGGGTTCCGCCCTGGGCACGGGACCGAGACCGTCCTGGTGGCCATCTCGGATGATATCCGCTGCCAACTAGACAAGGGAGGCTCAGTAGTTCTGGTATTGCTGGACCTTACCGCCGCATTCGACATGGTGGACCATGATCTGCTGATACGACAACTTGCCGCCATAGGGATACAAGGAACAGCTTTAGCTTGGCTTAGCTCCTTCCTGCGCGGACGTAGTCAGCGAGTTGAATGGCTAGGCCAAACATCTAGGAAATCTCTCCTCGAGTGCGGAGTGCCCCAAGGCGCCATATTATCACCAACGTTGTTTAACATCTATGTTTGGCCGTTGGCTGGTATAGCCCGGAGCTTCGGCCTAGGGTGCTACCAATATGCCAATGACACCCAGCTCCTACTGAAACTGGAGCCTGGTGCAACTTCGGTGCCCGAAAACTTCACTCGAGGCCTAGAAGCAGTGACAAAATGGCTCCGCGCCCACAAACTTAAAATAAATCCATCAAAGACGGAGATCTTATGGCCGGGCCGCCCAGAACCACCTTTCTCGCTGCCCCCCTTTGAAGGGGAACCACTGATTCCGTCCCCCTCAGTAAAAAGCCTTGGTGTTATCCTGGACTCCAAATTGTCGATGGAGGCCCAGGTTGCCTCCACGAGCAAAAGGGACTTCTTCCACCTGCGCCAAGTGAGACAATTGGCGCCCTACCTTCCGACGGAAGCGCTAGCTACAGTAATCCATGCCACGGTTACATCAAGGCTGGATTACTGTAACGCTTTGTATGTAGGTCTACCCCGGTCACTAACCCGCAGGGTCCAGATTGTGTAGAACGCGGCCGCCAGGCTTCTCACAGGAACATCGATGAGATGCCACATTACACCATCTCTGCAGCGCCTGCACTGGCTGCCCGTTGAGTATAGAGCCTTACACAAGACCTTGACCTTGGCTTTCAAAGCCCTACGGGGCCGGGGCCCAGCATACCTAAAAGACCGCTTGTTGATGCCTGCTTACTCAAGGACCCCGCGGCCAGCAAACAAGAACCTTCTTCACGTACCAGGCTTGAAAAAGGCCCACCTGGAGACCACGAGACAGAGATCGTTCTCCGTTGTGGCCCCCGTTCTTTGGAACTCGATGCCACCGGACCAGAGAGCCTCCCTCGACCTGCCCCAGTTCCTGACCGCTCTGAAGACCTGGCTATTTAGGAAAGCCCATGGTTAATGCAGAACCAGGAACTCAAATACCGAGCCTGGCCCCTGCATTTAACCACTGAATATTTTAATCTAGTTTTAAATACTCTATTTTAATTGTGGAATTTGTTGTGTGTAAGTCGCCCGGAGCACTAACGTGGAGGGCGACTCAGAAATAATAAAGTCAGTCAGTCAGTCAGTCAGGTGGTACCTATTGATCTACTCACATTGCTGCTTTCAAAGCGCCCGTCTCAGCTCTCAGCTGGCGAGAGGAGAAAGGAGGGTGCTGCTGCCCTCCAGGCCCCTCTCGTGAGTTGAGAACTGAGGAGGGGAAAAAACGACCTAATAACGTGACCTTTACAAAAAATGGCGATCCCGGGTACGGTTTTGAAACTTCACTTCCGGGTTGGACGCCAAGGGTCAATATAAGGTCAAAATAATTCAAAATACGAACTATTAACGGGTTTCAAAGTATTTAAATTGGAGATATCCACCCCTAGTAGGCAGAAGCTACAACTGACAGTTGGGAGCTCACCCCAACTCACGACTTTGAACTGTTGATTTCCAGTCAGCGGCCTTTCCTGCTGCTAGTGGCTTTAACCACTGTGCTACCACAGCCCCTCTAAAGTGGAGTCAAACTGTGTTCGTTCGACGGTGCAGATGCACTCCAAGGTGAGGTTGCTGAAGTCAGAGTGCCAGCCTGGAACGACAATGCCTTCATCATGACAGATGAGCCAACATAAGGAGGCACAAATCACAGCTGGTTAATAATTGCGGAGAAATGCTTCCAAACATTTTGGCAACAGCAGGAGGAAAAGATACCACGCGGAGGAGGAGCTGCAACGCTGATTCCTTTGCTTAACATCCTCCAGTTGCAAAAGAACGGCGCTTGGTTGGCCAGCATCTATTTACAGTCCTTTTTCGCTCCATCTTCCAGGAGATCATAAAAGATTCATAGGATGTTTGTTCTTTTCGGTGTTGAGGGAGAGTGCTCTGCCCCGAGGGACTCCCTCTCCTCCAGATTAAGGGAAGGAATTTCACTGCAGTGTTGATTTCCCCCCCCTCTGCCTCCTTCCGGCTGAATCGCCCACAGTGACTTATTACAACACATCAACCTTCGTTTCTCCCTTCCGCTGCTTTCACAACAGAAAACTCGCCAAGACAACAAGCACTGCTCTGGATGGAGGAAGTGATTTTCAAGAGGCTGCTATTCCTCCGGGAGTGTCTACACTGGACAATGAATGCAGTTTAATATTGCTTTAAGCTCAATGCTATGGCATCATGAGAGTTATAATCAGTGTTATTTCTTTGGCAGAGAAAGCTCAAGGCCTTACAAAACGACAGCTCAGGGGATGCCATAGCAACAAGTGGGGCCAAACTGCATTCATTCTCCAGTGTACACACACCTCTTATCCATCTGGATGTCCACCTGATCTCTATTTCGAGGCCTCCAAACAAGGAGAGTGTACCACTTTCCCAGGTGGTCGACTTCTGCCTGTTTCTGTTTCAGGCAAATCATAGATTCCTCAGTGTGGAAAATACTGCAATGGCTATCTCATCTCACTCCATTCTGCCTTGTAAGAATGAACAAGTAAGGCATTCCCAAAAGACACCCATCCACCTTTATTTGTTTGTTTATTTATTTATTATTTGATTTTATCAGTCGCCACTCCCGTTCAGCTCGGGGCAACTCACAACAGTAAAATCACAAAACGAGACAAGATAAAACACCACATGACAACAATAATACTACAGTAGAATACAAGATTAAAACAACACTATAAAACAATTAAAATAGGGGGCAAATAGTATCGAAGGATTGCCAGGTTTTTAGAAGCCAAACGCCTGTTGGAACAGAAGTGTTTTGCATGCCTTCCGAAATGCTTGGGAGGGCGCGAATTTCAGAAGGCAATGAGTTCCATAAAGTGGGGGCTATGATCGAAAATGCCCTCCTGCGTGTAGCCGTGAGGTGGCACTTCTTAACGTTTGGTAGGGTTCCCATATGTCCCTTATTCTAAGGGACGTCCCTTATTTTGGCCCTAAAATTTGTGTCCCTTATTTTCAGGCCCTGTCCCTTATTTTTGACTAGCAGAACAGGACTGGGCGGGGTTGACCAGAGGAAGCTGCGCGGCGTGGTTTCCACAGCAATGCCTGCCCGGGGATTCCAACTCGCAGGGCAGCCTGCGTCCCCGTTGGAAGGAAGAGGCGATACAGGACTTTTTCAAAGTACAGTAGACTAATTAACCGTTACCCAAGGGGAATGTTGGCTCATGTTGGATAAAGATAGTTTCTGGTTGCTTGAGAGTTACTCTTAAAATAGGCCTAGCTGTGCATCCCAATACTATACAATGCTGTGCATCCCATACTATACTATTCCATTAACTATTGACATAATAATAATGAAGATGTACTGTCTTATAAAATTTATTTTATTTTAATGTTTAGACAGTGTGCTTTTAAAGTCAGCAAAGTCAAGTACTAAATACAGATGGAGAAAATAGGGAAGTTCTAATAATGTTTTTTCTGCATGACAAAGCATGCAGAAACATCCCATGTACTGTTAAGAGGGTGTAAGTCGGGTTTTTTTGTGAGTTTCAATCATTATCTTATTCTCTTAATAAAACTATTTCTACCTAATGTTTGAGTTTCAAGTTTTTAATGAAGTGTCCCTTATTTTTGTGAAAAATCCCATAAATGTCCCTTATTTCTTATATCAAAAAATGGCAACCCTAACGTTTGGGATCTTCAAAAGGTTTCCTGTCTTTGAGCGCAACGGTCTAGTGGCACAGTATGGGATGAGTCGGTCCTTGAGGTACACTGGCCCCAGACCATTCAAGGCCTTGAAGGTCAATACCAGCACCTTGAAAGTGATCCAGCATTCCACTGGAAACCAGTGCAGTTCGCGCAAAATAGGTGTAACATGGCTGCTCATAGAGGCGCCTGCCAACAGCCGAACCGCTGCGTTCTGCACCAGTTTCAGTTTCCGGATCACCGACAAAGGCAGGCCAATGTAAAGAGCGTTACAGTAGTCTAGCCTTGAGATGACCATGGCTTGGATCACTGTGGCTAAGTCGCAGCAGGACAGGTAGGGGGCCAGCTTCCTCGCCTGGCGTAGATGAAAGAACGCTACTCTACTGACGGTGGAGATGTGCGTCTCCATCATCAGTTGAGAGTCCAGAGTGACACCAAGACTTTTAACAGATGACGACGGACATAGCGTCCCGCCGTCCAGGGTTGGAAGCTGGATCTCCCCACCGCCCGGGCGACGAGCCACAGGATCTCCATCTTAGCTGGATTCACCTTCAACCTACTGGCTCGCAGCCATCCAGTAATGGTCTCAAGGCAGTGATGGAAATTATCGGGTACGGATTCGGGCCGAACCCCACAGAGTAGGGGGGAACCCTCGTAGACAATCTCACCCCTCTTCAATCGCTGTAGTTGGTTCCGGAGGAAGGAAGACAGCCAATTTAGGACTCCGGCCCCGGCAAGGCGATGAGTCAAAAGATCATAATCGACTGTATCTAACGCTGCTGTGAGGTCCAAAAACATGAGCAGCGCCGAACCGCCCTGATCTAGCTGGCACCGTAGCTTGTCTGTGATGAAGACCAGAACCGTCTCCGTCCCATGCACCGAACGGAAGCCGGACTGGAAGGGGTTTAGCCAAGTTGCATCATCTTCTGTTTCAAGGTCTCCAAAGGAGGAGTCATGGTGCTCTATTTCTGGCTATTTCAGGAGATTTGTAGACCTGGATGTGGCACCTTAAAGGTCATCTAGTCCAGTCTTTATGATACAGGAATCCACAACTAAGGTAAAGGTCATGGTTTTCCTCTGAAATGAAGTTCATTTGTGCCTGAATCTGGGACTCTGGTGCTCATCTTCATTTCTAAGCCGAAGAGCTAGCATTGTCCGTAGACACCTTCAAGATCATGTGGCCACTGGCAGGTCTGCATGAAGTGCCGTTACTTTCCGATCGGAGCAGTACCTATTGACCTATTCACATTTGCATGTTTTCAAACTGCTAGGTTGGCAGAAGCTGGGCCTAACAGCAGGAGCTCACACCACTCCTCGGATTCGAACCTGCGACTTTTTGTTAAGCAAGTTCAGCAGCTCAGCAGTTTAACCTGCTGCGCCACCCAGGGCTCCACAACTAAAGCAACCCCTAAAGATGCCCATCCAACCTTTGTTCCAAGACCTCCAAAGAAAGAGAGCCTATAAATCCTCCATTCCACCGTTGAACATATTTTATGCTCAAGACGTTCTCCCTAATTTGTAAGCGGACTCTCTTTCCTTGCCATCTGAATCCACTGGTTTGTATGCTAGTCTCTTCCCATCCCTTTGGATAAATATCTCTGTTATCATCTCTCCGTCTCCTAGTCTCCAAGGCAAACATGCCCACCAGGCCTCCCTTGTAAGGCTTGCTTTGCTTTCCTGCCATTCCTGACCCCATTGCTTTCATAGGGTGTCCTTGACTACATGCATTATAGCAGGGCAAAGCATTGTGTGTTCATCAAAAAGAGTTGACAGAATCATGAAATCAGGTTTCTGAAGCATTTCCACCACCTTGTGGCCGATGAGAAATGTGCAACTCATGAGCATTGCTCAAGCTTTGGATTCAAGTATCTCAAGTATGCTTTTTTAAACTAATGATTTTAATGTAATTTTATTGGTTGTTGTATTCTTATAGTTTATGTTTTTTGTAATTGCTTTTGTTGTTGTTTCTGTTTTGTTTTTATTTATTGTATTGCGTTGCTGGCCTTGGCCTCATGTAAGCTGCTCGGAGTCCCCATTGGGGAGATGGCGGCGGGGTATAAATAAAGATTATTATTATTATTATTATTATTATTGATGCCACCTTGTTTGCCATGGCTCAATGCTATGGGATTATGAGAGTTGTACTTTCGCATGGCCTTTAGCCTTCTCTCTCTCAAGTGCCAAGGAAGTTTTCCCAGGGAGTTTGAAAGAGGCCATGGTAAGACCGCTACTGACGAAACCACATTTAGATCCTTCGGTTCCCTCCAGTTACCGCCCGGTTTCGAATTTGTCATTCCTGGGCAAGGTGACTGAGAGGGCAGTAGCGAATCAGCTGCAACGGTTCTTAGACGACACAGCTGGACTTGATCCCTTCCAGTCTGGCATCCGTATTGGGCATGGGATGGAGACCGTACTTGTCTCCATTACAGACCGACTTCGCTGCCAGCTCAACCAGGATGGGTCAGCGCTGCTTGTGTTGTTAGATCTCACAGCAGCCTTTGACACAGTAGATCATGCGCTGTTGACCCACCGTTTAGCCATGAAGGGAGTTAGGGGGACCGCCCTTAAACGGGTGGCCTCCTTTCTCCAAGATTGGGGACAATGAGTGGAGGTGGGAGGGATGGTTTCCGAGAGACTCCCATTAACTTGTGGGGTCCCTCAGGTGCCATCCTTTCCCCACTACTGTTTAACATCTACATGTGCCCGCTGGCCCAGCTGGCTTGCGATTTTGGTCTGGAGTGCCATCAGTACGCTGATGACACCCAGCTGGTGCTGAGAATGGATGGCAGGCTGGAGACCGTACCCAATTGTTTCCATCAATGCCTTGAAGCTGTGACTGGATGGCTGCGGGTCAGCCGGTTGAAGGTGAACCCGTCGAAGATGGAGATCCTATGGCTCGGTCGCCCTGGATTGAGTGGATGGCGGCTACCTACCCTGGATGGTGAGCCTTTAAGCCTGTCGTCCTCTGTAAAGAGCCTGGGGGTCCACTTGGACTCACTGCTATCGATGGAGCTGCAAATCTCCACGGTATGCAGGACCGCATTTTTCCATCTGCGACAGGCTAGGCGGCTGGCTCCTTACTAGTCCAGAGGCGACCTGGCTACGGTGATCCAGGCGACGGTCATCTCGAGGCTGGATTACTGTAACGCCCTCTACATTGGCCTTCCCTTGTCAGCAATCTGGAAACTCAAGATGGTGCAGAATGCTGCTGCTCGACTACTGGTGGGAGCATCAGTACAAGAGCATATAACACCTATTCTGCAGCAACTGCACTGGCTACCAATAGAATACCAAATTGTTTTCAAGGTGCTGGTATTGACCTTTAAGGCCTTGTATGGTCTAGGGCCGGCGTACCTGAGGGACCACCTCACCCCATATGTTTCCTCGAGATCACTGCGTTCGGAAGAGCAGAACCTCCTACTAGTCCCTTCGATCCATTCCTGCAGGCTGTCCACTACGAGATCGAGAGCCTTCTTTATGGCAGCACCATCTTTATGGAATTCTATGCCGGTTGAAGTCCGCGCCATGAAAGAACTGGCCCCATTTCAGAGAGCTTGTAAAACATCTCTGTTTAGACAAGCTTTTAATCTTACTGGTCCCTAAGTATAGATGTTAAGTCTAGAATTTTAAATTGTAGATGCGCTGTAGTTGCTTGCTCTCTGTGCAGTTGTTATGTTTTTATGCTTTTAGTGTCGCTGTATTAAATTGAGCAGTGATCGTTTTATATGCCTTATGTAAACCGCCCCGAGCCTGCTGGAAGGAGCGGTATATAAGAATGAACAATAAATAAATAAATCCTGAGATGACGAGAACAATACATTCAGGACCAATTCTAAGTAAAATTCAACCAGTTGTTTTTCATTTTCCTAAGATGCAAACCTGTTGCATTGCTTGTTCCCAATGCAACACAACTCTGTGCAGTTTTTGCATAGAACAACAATAATGAAAGAGTTGAAAACCAGGTTCTGTAATGTGGTGAGCCCTGAATGTTCAAAAACAGCTTCTTATAGCAAGAACATATTCGTTGCCCTTTCCCTCAAGGAAATAATAACATCCCTACTTTGGAAACAATTTGCAAGGTTTGGAGTCCTTTTACCTGTTTGGCTCCTGGAGGCTTTTCCCGGTGCTTTGGTCCAATCCCGATGGTGCATAATTCCACTGTACTTCCTTGGCCGCAATGTAATATTTCCGAAGCTTTCCTTTCAATGGAGGCTCTGCCTTTTGATAGGAGCAGTTCTTGACTTGGTAGAGGGCTTCCATCCCGGCTAGGAAAGACAACAGAAGAGACTGTGATCAAAATAGAAGCCTGGTCTGTGAGTTTGGCAGCAAAACCAAGGAGAGAAGAGGAAAGCTGGGGTGCATTTATTTACACTTTGGAATGAATGCAGCATACCCATTGATGACGAATGCAACTTCTATCCGGCCCACATTGGCCTCTTAAATACTGACTTTCTCTCCTTCTTTCGTGCCTCCTGTAAGGAATCCTACAACAGTGGTTCTCAACCTTCCTTATGTGGTGACCCCTTAATACAGTTCCTCATGTTGGGGTGACCCCCAACCATAAAATGATTTTCATTGCTACTTCATAACTAAATTTTGCCACTATTATGAACAGTAATGTAAATATCTGATATGCCAGATGTATTTTCACTCACTGGACCAAATTTGGCACAAATACCCGATGTGCCCACATTTGAATATTTTTTCGGGGGGTGGGGGTGTGATTATGTTCTTGGGAGTTGTAGTTGCTGGGATTTATAGTTCACCTACAATCAAAGAGCATTCTGAACTTCACCAATGATGGAATTGAACCAAATTTGGCACACAGAACTCCCATGACCAACAGAAAATGCTGGAAGGGTTTGGCGGGCATTGACCTTGAGTTTTGAAGTTGTAGTTCTCCTAAATCCTGAGAGCACTGTGAACTCAAACAATGATGGATTTAGACCAAACTTGGCAATATGTCCAAATATGAACACTGGTACAGTTTGGAAAATGAGACTTGATATTTGGGAGTTGTAGTTGCTGGGATTTATAGTTCACCTACAATCAAAGAGCATTATAAACCCCACCAATGATAAAATTGGGCCAAATTTCTCACACAGAATCCCCATGAACAACAGAAAATACTGTATTTTCTGATGGTCTTTGACGACCCCTCTGACATCCCCTCGCGACCCCCCCCCCAGGGGTCCCGACCCACAGGTTGAGAAACACTGTCCTACAAAGTGCAACATACTTTCTAAACATCTGAGTATTCTGATTCATAAATGAAGTTTGCAATGAATCTTCTGTCCCAGTTTTGCTCCCCTTTTTCATAGAATCATAGAATCCTAGAGTTGGAAGAGACCTAGCCAACCCCATTCTGCCAAGAAGCAGGAAAATCGTGTTCAAAGCACCCCCAACAGATGGCCATCCAGTCTCTGTTTCAAAACCTCCAAAGAAGGAGTCTCCACCACACTCCCTCCGGGGCAGAAAGAGAGTTCCACTGCTGAACAGCTCTCACACTCAGGAAATTCTTCCTAATGTTCAGGTGGAATCTCCTTTCTTGTAGTTTGAAGCCATTGTTCCATTGCATCCTAGTCTCCAGGGCAGCAGAAAACAAGCTTGCTCCCTCCTCCCTATGACTTCCTCTCACACATTTATACATGGCTATCATATCTCCTCTCAGCCTTCTCTTCTTCAGGCCAAACATGCCCAGCTCTTTAATCCACTCCTCCTAGGGCTTGTTCTCCAGACCCTTGATCATTTTAGTCAACCTCTTCTGAACACATTCCAGCTTGTAAATATCTCTCTTCAATTGTGGTACCCAGAATTGGACACAGTGTGATTCCAGGTGTGGTCTGAGCAAGGCAGAATAGAGCATGGGTAGCATGACTTCCCTGGATCTAGACCAGGGGTGCCCACACTTTTCCAGCACGCGAGCTACTTATAATAAAACCAAGTCAGAAAGATCTACCTACCTCCTCAAGGCTGGAGAGGGGAGGGGCGGGGCTTGGTGCATCCTGGCTCCGCCCCCCTCTGGCTTCCACTCTACCAGCAGCTTCTCCAGGCTTGAGGATGGCAGTGTCAAGCCAGCCTTGTGCTAGCTATGCCACCACTGGCTTGGCATTGCCAGCCTCACGCCTGGAGAAGCTGCTGGGAGCTCCAAAGCCAGAGGGGAGGGGGCAGGGCTTGGCGCGGCCTGGCTCCACCCCCTGTGGCTTCCGCTCTACCAGCAGCTTCTCCAGGCTTGACGATGGCAGTGCCAAGCCAGCCTTGTGCTAGCTATGCCACCACTGGCTTGGCACTGCCATCCTCAAGCCTGGAAAAGCTGCTGGTAGAGCGGAGTCAGGGGCGGAGCTAGGCCGTGCCAAGCCCCGCACCCTCCCCTCTGGCTTTGGAGCTCCCAGCAGCTTCTTCAGGTTTGAGGATGGCAGTGCCAAGCCAGTGGTGACATAGCTAGCACAAGGCTGGCTTGGCACTGTCATCCTCAAGCCTGGAGAAGCTGCTGGGAGTGCCGAAGCCGGGGGAGGGGGCGGGACTTGGCTCCGCCTGGCTCCGCCCCCTCTGAGAAGCGCCCCATCTGGCTGGGATTGACCTCCTTTGGTCCCGGGATCGACTGGTCGATCGCGATAGACTTCCTGGGCAGCCATGATCTAGACCAGGGCTGTCCAACTTCTTCCGACCCAAGGGCCGGAAGAAGTGTCACTGATCACCTGGGGGGCCGGAGGTGATCAGTGAGCGGGGCGGGGCCTCTCGCAGGGGGCGGGGCGGGGAGGGGCCGCTCGCTCTCGTAGCCCCTCCTCTTTCCCCCCCGCTCGCACCGTCCCTCGGATCCCGGGCGGCAGGCGCGAGCTGGGAGAAGCAGGAGTGGCTACAGGGGAAGAAGGCAGCTGGCGTCCTCCGTAGCCACTCCTGCTTCTCCCCGCTCGCACTGCTCCTCGGATCCCGGGCGGCAGGGGCGAGCGGGGAGAAGCAGGAGTGGCTACAGGGGAAGAAGGCAGCCGGCTTCCTCCATAGCCACTCCTGCTTCTCCCCACTCGCGCTGCTCCTCGGATCCCGGGCGGCAAGCGGAGCGGGAGAAGCAGGAGTGGCTACAGGGAAGAAGGCAGCCGGCTTCCTCCGTAGCCACTCCTGCTTCTCCCGCCGCACTGCTCCTCGGATCCTGGGCGGCAGGCGCGGCGAGAAGCAGGAGTGGCTACAGGGGGAAGAAGGCAGCCGGCTTCCTCCGTAGCCACTCCTGCTTCTCCCCGCCGCACTGCTCCTCGGATCCCGGGCGGCAGGCGCGAGCGGGGAGAAGCAGGGTGGCTACAGGGGAAGAAGGCAGCCGGCTTCCTCCGTAGCCACTCCTGCTTCTCCCGCCTCACTGCTCCTCGGATCCCGGGCGGCAGTCACGGCGGGAGAAGCAGGAGTGGCTACAGGGGAAGAAGGCAGCCGGCTTCCTCCGTAGCCACTCCTGCTTCTCCCCGCCGCACTGCCCCTCGGATCCCGGGCGGCAGGCGGCGGGAGAAGCAGGAGTGGCTACAGGGGAAGAAGGCAGCCGGCTTCCTCCGTAGCCACTCCTGCTTCTCCCCGCACTGCTCCTCGGATCCCGAGCGGCAGGCGAGCGGGGAGAAGCAGGGTGGCTACAGGGAAGAAGGCAGCGGCTTCCTCCGTAGCCACTCCTGCTTCTCCCCCGCTCGCACTGCTCCTCGGATCCCGGCGGCAGGCGCGAGCGGGAGAAGCAGGAGTGGCTACAGGGGAAGAAGGCAGCCGGCTTCCTCCGTAGCCACTCCTGCTTCTCCCCGCGCCGCCCGCTCCCACACCGGGCGGCGTCTCCGGGAGCCGCGGCGGGGGAAGAGGCGAGCGCGGGAGAGCTCTCCTGCAGCTGGCCCTTCCTCCTAAAGCCGTGACATGCCGGCTTCCTCAGAAGGGCGAAGCAACCGAAACGCCCTTCTGAGGAAGCCGGCATGTCACGGCCTTAGAGGAAGGGACGAGCTGGTGGGGAGCCTCTCCCACGGCTCGCCCCTCTCCCCCGCCGCTGGAGATGCCGCCCGACGCGGTGGGAAGGGAGAGAAGGAGGAGGCGGGGCAGGGGAGGAAGAGAGCTGGCTTCTCCTCCTGCACGCCCCTTGTCCCTCTCACCGGGCGCCAATGCAAACCGGTTTGCATAGGCGCCGGTGAGAGAGGACGGGAGGGGCGGTGCAGGGAGGAGCTGGCTCACTTCCTCCTCCCTGCCCCGCGTCCCCTGCCGCCATTTTTAAAAATGTTTTACATTTTTTTAAAAATTAAAAATGGCGGCCGGGGGCATAGCCGGGGCCGTGCCCAACAGGCTAGGGGGCCGTGTACGGCCCCGGGGCCGCCAGTTGGACAGCCCTGATCTAGACACTATACTCTTATTGATGCAAGCCAAAATCCCATTGGCTTTTTAAGCTGCCGCATCACATTGTTGACTCATGTTTAACTTGTTGTCCACAAGGACTCCAAGATCTTTTCACATATTCTGTCGAGCCATGCATTATCCCCCATTCTGTATCTTTTCCTCCTTTCTCTTCTGCTTCTTCTTTTGCCCAGACATGTTTCATTTCCTTCTAATGTTTATCTGTTGCAGTTTGTAAATAGAATTGTGTTTTTATTGCTTGCATCTCAAACACAATCAAAGCAAGCGATGGGCCTCACCTTGCAAGTGGTCTTGGACCTCGCAGCTCAGCAGCCACTTCCCCGTGTTGCGGGGGGTCATTTCCGCCGCTACAAGGTGGCCGGGAAGAGGCTGACCACGTCAGTTCTGTGGCCTCGAAGCAGCAGGGTCTGTCCATGGAAGAAGGCGGTGTGGACGTCCCTCTCACTACCCATCCCAAAGAGGTGCCACGAAATGTGGTCTCCGGCACACATGGACAGCTCCGGGAGGTTCCCAAAGACAAAACCGTTGATAGCTGTGGAGAAAAGAAGCAAACCCTAATGGATGCAGAAACAAGGCTCAAAACCCTTAGCTGTTGCAGAAACGAGGATCAAACACATAATGGATGCAGAATAATAATAATAATAATAATAATACCTCACTACCATCTCCCCAAAGGCCAAGGCCAAGAATTACAATCAAGAAAGAAGGGAAAAAGGAGAAGAAGGAAGAGAAATGAAACCTCTCAAAAGTTATCTGGAAGTCAAAACACTTTTATCACTCACAATCTATTTCTTTCACTTGCTTTTATTTCGTACCTCATTTTGTACTCTTCTTTATTCCCCCCCCTCTTTTCCATTCGTCCCTATAGTTATCATCTTTTCCCCTCTTTTTTCTTCATCTATATCCTATCCTAAAGACATATTTTATATATATTACCTATATGCTGCTTTTTCATGTACCATTTTTTTCTCTTTTTTATGTTATATTTAATACTAGCTGAGGACCCGGCGGTGCCCGGGTCATGTGAGGAAGGCATTGTGTGCCAAGGTTGGTTCCTATTAGATGTTTATGTGGCCTGCAGTGGTCTCAGGAACTTAGTGAAGGTACTGCAAGTCCCATTGGCCATGGTCCATCCTCCTCCAAACAGCACCAGAATGTAGAGTGGGTCTTGGGGGCTGTGTGTGTCACATTTGGTTTTGATCATTTTCTGGTTGAGGGTTGCAGTGATTCGTCATTGGTGTGGGCCACTGTGCTCTAAGGAAGTGAATTTAAGTACTGCAAGTCCCATCTTCCATGGTCCATCCTCCCTCAAACTGCACCAGGATGTAGGGTGCATCTTGGGGGGGGGGGTCTATTGTAGCAGAACCTGGAGTTCTAGAACTCCAAGTACCAAGTTAACCTTACCAACGCTGCCCGAACGTGCGGATACTAGGAAGAGGGAGAACGCGTGACAACTGTGAAGTAGGATGAAAAACAAAAAGGTTTATTTTCTATCACCAGCTGGTGGGTATTTTGCCTACGGAACGCAGCCGTAGGTAGTTGCAAAGGACCCCGATACATTTCATACCAAGGCATTTATACTGTAATGGATTCCAGTCAGTTAAACCCACCCCTTCTTCATGGTTAAAACAATCATAATTGGCTGGTGATTAATGTTGTTACATGACATTTCAATAATCCAATAAACATGGCATAAAACATTTACATCATTTCTCTGTCATCACTAAAAATGAGAACAATAGCCATCTATAAACGTATTCCTTTCTCACAGGCAAACTTATCAATGCAGAGCCTCCTTGTTCTCTCTTTGCAACTTTTAGGTCTGGGCTTCCTGCCAGCAGTGAAACCAGACCGGCTCTGTCATGCGCAATGATGTTTTCCCATTAGCACTAAGAATTCCATTAACTTTCATAGCTCAACTGCACTATATTCCCACTCATCTAACATATATGGTATAACTTGGCACAGAGTGGATTAAAAAGAGTCTCCACTCACACTCCTCCGGGGAAGAAAGAGAGTTCCACTGCTGAACAGCTCTCACTCAGGAAATTCTTCCCTAAATGTTCAGGTAGAATCTCCTTTCTTGTAGTTTATAGCCATTGTTCCATTGCATCCTAGTCTCCAGGGCAGCAGAAAACAAGCTTGCTCCCTCCTCCCTATGACTTCCTCTCATATATTTATACTTGGATATCATGTCTCCTTTCAGCCTTCTCTTCTTCAGGCCAAACATGCCCAGCTCTTTAATCCACTCCTCCTAGGGCTTGTTCTCCAGACCCTTGATCATTTTAGTCAACCTCTTCCGAACACATTCCAGCTTGTAAATCTCTCTTCAATTGTGGTACCCAGAGTTGGACACAGTGTGATTCCAGGTGTGGTCTGAGTAAGGCAGAATAGAAGGGTAGCAAGAATTCCCTGGATCTAGACCAGAGATGCCCACACTTTTTCAGCACGCGAGCTACTTATAATAAAACCAAGTCAGAAAGATCTACCTACCTCCTCAAGGCTGGAGAGGGGAGGGGCGGGGCTTGGCGCAGCCTGGCTCCACCCCTCTGGCTTCCACTCTACCAGCAGCTTCTCAGGCTTGAGGATGGCAGTGCCAAGCCAGCCTTGTGCTAGCTATGCCACCACTGGCTTGGCATTGCCATCCTCAAGCTTGGAAGCTGCTGGGAGCCCAAAGCCAGAGGGAGGGGGGCAGGGGCTTGGCACGGCCTGGCTCCACCCCCTGTGGCTTCCGCTCTGCCAGCAGCTTCTCCAGGCTTGACGATGGCAGTGCCAAGCCAGCCTTGTGCTGCTATGCCACCACTGGCCTGGCATTGCCATCCTCAAGCCTGGAGAAGCTGCTGGTAGAGCGGAAGTCAAAAAGGGGCGGGACAGGTCGTGCCAAGCCCCTCCCCCTCTGGGCTTTGAGCTCCCAGCAGCTTCCAGGTTTGAGGATGGCAGTGCCAAGCCAGTGGTGACATAGCTAGCACAAGGCTGGCTTGGCACTGTCATCCTCAAGCCTGAGAAGCTGCTGGGAGTGCCGAGCCGGGGGAGGCGGGACTTGGCTCGCCTGGCCTCGCCCCTCTGAGAAGCGCCCCATCTGGCTGGGATTGACCTCCTTTGGTCCCGGGATCGACTGGTCGATCGCGATCGACTTCCTGGGCTGCCCTGATCTAGGCACTAGACTCCTATTGATGCAAGCCAAAATCCCATTGGCTTTTTAAGCTGCCGCATCACATTGTTGACTCATGTTTAACTTGTTGTCCACAAGGACTCCAAGATCTTTTTCACATATTCTGTCGAGCCATGCATTATCCCCCATTCTGTATCTTTTCCTCCTTTCTCTTCTGCTTCTTCTTTTGCCCAGACATGTTTCATTTCCTTCTAATGTTTATCTGTTGCAGTTTGTAAATAGAATTGTGTTTTTATTGCTTGCATCTCAAACGCAATCAAAGCAAGCGATGGGCCTCACCTTGCAAGTGGTCTTGGACCTCGCAGCTCAGCAGCCACTTCCCCGTGTTGCGGGGGGTCATTTCCGCCGCTACAAAGGTGGCCGGGAAGAGGCTGACCACGTCAGTTCTGTGGCCTCGAAGCAGCAGGGTCTGTCCATGGAAGAAGGCGGTGTGGACGTCCCTCTCACTACCCATCCCAAAGAGGTGCCACGAAATGTGGTCTCCGGCACACATGGACAGCTCCGGGAGGTTCCCAAAGACAAAACCGTTGATAGCTGTGGAGAAAAGAAGCAAACCCTTAATGGATGCAGAAACAAGGCTCAAACCCTTAGCTGTTGCAGAAACGAGGATCAAACACATAATGGATGCAGAATAATAATAATAATAATAATAATACCTCACTACCATCTCCCCAAAGGCCAAGGCCAAGAATTACAATCAAGAAAGAAGGGAAAAAGGAGAAGAAGGAAGAGGAATGAAACCTCTCAAAAGTTATCTGGAAGTCAAAACACTTTTTATCACTCACAATCTCTTTCTTTCACTTGCTTTTCTTTCGTACCTCATTTTGTACTCTTCTTTATTTCCCCCCCCCCTCTCTTTTCCATTCGTCCCTATAGTTATCATCTTTTTCCTTCTTTTTCCTTCATCTATATCCTATCCTAAAGACATATTTTATATATATTACCTATATGCTGCTTTTTCATGTACCATTTTTTTCTCTTTTTTATGTTATATTTAATACTAGCTGAGGACCCAGCGGAAGGAAGGCATTGTGAGGAAGGCATTGTGTGCCAAGGTTGGTTCCTATTAGATGTTTATGTGGCTTGCAGTGGTCTCAGGAACTTAGTGAAGGTACTGCAAGTCCCACTGGCCATGGTCCATCCTCCTCCAAACAGCACCAGAATGTAGAGTGGGTCTTGGGGCTGTGTGTGTCACATTTGGTCTAGATCATTTTCTGGATGAGGGTTGCAGTGATTCGTCATTGGTGTGGGCCACTGTGCTCTAAGGAAGTGAATTTAAGTACTGCAAGTCCCATCTTCCATGGTCCATCCTCCCTCAAACTGCACCAGGATGTAGGGTGCATCTTGGGGGGGGGGGGTCTGTGGGCCAAGTTTGGTCTTGTTCTGTCATTGTTGGGGGCCTAGTCAGGAAAATCAAGTTGAGGAAGCCTAACAATATCCCATGAGGTGAGACCTAGTCAGGAAAATCAAGTTAAGGAAGCCTAACTGTCAATTTTGGGCCTGGTCTGTGATTAAAAAGGGCTACGGTGTTGTTTGGGAAGTGAATGATGTGAAGGTACTGTGAATCCCATCATTCATGGCCCATCCTGCCCTAAACCACACCAGGTTGTGAAGTGGGCCATTGGTCCCTTGTTTGCCTGAGCCGTCATTGCAAGTTTGGTTACTGTCAATTCAGGCCTTACACAATTTCCCATGAGCTGAGGCCTAGTTGGGAAAATCAAGTTAATGAAGTCTTACTGTCAATTCATGCCTTAAACAGTATCCCATTAGGTGAGGCCTAGTCAGGAAAATCAAGTTAATGACACCTTACTGTCAATTTTGGGCCCAGTCTGTGATTTGTAGGGCTTGCAGTGTTTTTTGTGAAATGTGTGTTGGGTGAAGGTACTGAACATTCAATTTCCAACGGGAAACACTGTCAAGTGGTTAACTTCAACTCCAGCCATTTATGTCTGCCTCAGGCCCTTTTGTTTACTCTCTGTGCTGCTTAGGAGTGGTGGAATGTTGGGTGGCTGGTTATTCAAGGCATTTATGCACATAATTCCACATTGGCGACCAATCAGAAAGCTGCCACATATTCCTCCCTCCCTCTGCACCTCCCGCCACACCTCCCACTGCAAACATTGACTTTTATTATATGTATAGATATAGATAGATAGATTTAATAAAGTTTTTTTAAAAAAGAATTACAATCAAGCAAAATAAAATACAAACCAACAAATAATAACAGCAAAGTAACATACATATAATAGCAAAGTATACAATAAAACAAGCGCAAAATAAAATGGTAAAGGGATTAAAACACAGCGGGTGGGCCAAATGCAAGGGGTAAAATGAGATTCGATCCTTGTTTCTGCATCCATTGAGGTTTCAGCTCTGCATCCATTAATGGTTCAATCCTTGTTTCTGCATCAATTATGGGTTTGAGCCTTGCTTCTGCATCCATTAAGGGTTAACCTCATTGTTTCGCCCCTTCTGAGCCTTCTCCCAGACACATTACTCCATTCATCCATCCATCTCACCCAGGGTTTTACAAATTTTACTTCTTGCATTTGGCCCATCCACTGTGTTTTAATTCCTTTATCATTTTATTTTGCGTTTGTTTTATTGTATATTTTGCTATTGTATGTACGTTACTTTGATCTTATTATTTGATTTTATTTTGCTTGATTGTAATTCTTGGGCTTGGCCTCATGTTAGCTACCCCAAGTCCTCTCAGGGAGATGGTAGCGAAGTATAAATAAAAATTATTATTATTATTATTAAAACCCACAACACTCACATATTCTACCTCTCCTTCTCCTTCTTCCTTTACTTCCTCCTTCTTTCAAGCAATCTGAGCATGCAGTGCAAAACATTTCAGATCAGTAAGCCTTTGCTCATCTCTCAAGGACTCACAGATGGCTTATCTTTCCCGCTTGCAGGTCATCAAGTCCCATCCTTTGAACTCTCTCCTTTTTGATGTTTTGACTATCTCCCTCTCAGGCTTCACCTTCCCCACAATAGTTTAACCCAGTGTTTCCCAAACGGTGTGCCACGGCACACTAGTGTGCCGTGAGCGATCATCAGGTGTGCCGTGGGAAATTGGAACCTCCAATACCCTTTCTTCCCCCTCCTGCCGAACACTTTTTCTTCTCCAATCGGGCTCCCTCCTTCAGGAGGGGAGGGGGGAGGGAGGAAGACGTGACCCATGCAGGTGCTACTGCGCAGATTCGCCCCACATCTTCCTCCCTCCCCCGTCCCCTCCTGAACACGCTCACGCTGCCCCCTCGGATCAAAATGGCGGCAGAAGTGGCAGTGTGAACAAAGCGAGGCAAAGCGAGCAGAGCGAGGCTGGGAAGAAGGGAGCCTGAGTGGAGAAGAAAAAGTAAGTGTTCGGCAGGAGGGGGAAGAAAGGGCGCGAAGGGGGAGGAAGAGATCTCTGTTGAAAGCTGGCATGGGCAAACTTGGACCTTCCAGGTGTTTTGGACTCCAACTTCCACCATTCCTAGCAGCCTCAGGCCCTTTTCCTTTCCCCCTCAGCCACTTAAGCAGAAAAGGGCCTCAAGCTGCTAGGAATGGTGTCAGTTGAAGCCTAAAGCACCCAGAGGGCCGAAGTTTTCCCATGCCTGTTTTAGGGACCTTAAAGTGGTGAGCCTCCTTCCAACATTGTGATTCTGGATAGAAAACAAACAACAACATAACATAACATTGTTTGAGTCCAGAGTGCTCTCTGGGCATAGGTGAACTATAACTTCCAAACTCAAGCTCAATTCCCAAAGCAAACCCTTTCAGTACTTTCTTTTGGTAATGAGAGTACAATATGCCAAGTTTGGTTCAATTCCATTGTTGCAAGAGTTCAGGATGCTCTTTGATTGTGTGTTAACTCTAAATCCCAGAAACTGTAACTCCCAAATGTCAAGGTCTATTTTCCCCAAACTCCATCTGTGTTCACATTTGGGTATATTGAGTATTCATGCCAAGTTTGGTCCTGATCCAACATTGTTTGAGTCCACAGTGCTCTCTGAATATAGGTGAACTACAACTCCAAAATTCAAGGTCAATACCCACCAAACTCTTATAGTATTTTCTCTTGGTTATGGAAGTTCTGTGGGAAGTTTGATTCCATTCCATCATTGGTGGAGTTTAGAGTGCTCTTTGATTGTGGGTGAACTATAACTAGACTGACAGCTGTTGAGCAAGACCTTCGTGTGTGTCTTTCTGCCATTCCTGCCAGGATATCTATGTTGTGTTCATCGAAACAGGCCCAGGTTTCACACTGAGTGTATAAATACATTTAAAAACATATTAACTATATGTATTACTGTGTTAGAGTGTCATTTTGTGTCATTTTGGTTGGTGGTGTGCCCCAGGAATGCCAGCTTTCGTTCTCGTCGACCACACTGAACATCAGGAAGAAGTCGAGGTCGGCATCGTGGCGCCTTTGGGAGCGGCTCTTCAGGGTCCCTGGGCAAAAGGAGAAGAGAGGGACACATGGAAAGGCCCCATCATGAATGGAGCTATACTGGATTCCCAATCACACGAAGGCCTCTTCTGTCCTCCAAGGTAGTCTTGTGGAAGACCCAACCTTCACCTAAGGGCCTCCCATACGATACAAATACAGTACTAAAATCTCACTTTAACAAGCGTTGAAATCCTGGGGTTTGCAGTTTAGGTAGAGGCCTTTAGGCACTTCTAGCAACCCAACCAACTACGAATTCTGAGTTTTCATAAGACTTAGCCATAACATATTGTACAGGCTGAGTGTCCCTTCCCCCAAAATGCTTGGGACCAGAAGTGTTTGGGATTTCCTTGCCTTCAAATTTTGGAATATTTGCATGAAACACCAAGGAAATGGGACTCACATCTGAATAGGAAATCTTTAGGCAGCGTATACACATATCCGGCTGTGTTATAAGTAATATTTTTAATAAGTTGATGCTAGTTTGCGTACATTGCAATGTTAGAGGTCAAAAGTATTCCTAGTTCAGGAAATCATGGGAACAGTTTTGTATTGGAGACTTTGGGATTTACAGATGAAGGATACTCTTCCCATCTGTCCCATCATCACCTGCCATTGTTCCATCTATGTGCCAAGTTTGGGCCAGATCAATCGTCATTTAGGCTCCCAGCACTCTTTGGATGGAAATGAACTAGAACTCCCTAAATTCAAGGTCAGTTCCCTGCAAACCCGACAAGTATTTAAAGTTGGCCATGATAGATATGAATAGCAAGTTTGGTCCAGATCTATCATTCTTTGGGTTCATAGTGTTAGCTGGATGTTGGTGAACTGCAACTCCCAAAAATCAAGGTCAATTTCCCCAAATCTCACCAGTATTTAAAGTTGGCCCTGATGGGTATGAGTGGCAAGTTTGGTCCGGATCTATCATTATTTGGGTTTATACTGCTCTCTGAGTATAGGTGAACTACAACTTCCAACCTCTAAGGTCAATCTTCTCCAAACCCCACCAGGATTCAAAAGTGGGCATGTTGGGTATACAGGCCAATTTTGTCCAGATCCATCATTGGTTGGTTTCAGAATGCTCTCTGGATGTGGGTGAACTGTAAGTCCCAGATTCTAGGGTCAATTCCCTTCAAATTCCTCCAGTATTTTCAGTTGGCCATTAATTGTTGTTGTTGTTATGTTTATTTAATATTTCCTGCTTTTTCTCTCCACATGTGCCAAGTTTGGTCCAGATCCATCATCGTTGGAGACGATGGAAGTTGGAGCTGTCTTGGAAATCAATTGCCTACAAACATACAAACTCTGACATATATATATCTCAGTATTAGATTTTATTTCTTTCCCGCCTGCATTCCAAAGGGGCTTACCTTCCCTGCAGATGAGGAGCGGCCCGATTAGCCCGGAGGCAATGTCTCGGGGGGCGTTGACATGGGAGTGGTAGATCCAGGTCAGGCAGGAGGGGTCGTGGGCTGTGGGCCCGTGGTTCTCTGGGATGGTCCAGATGTAGGTGTAGCTCCCTCCCGGTGGCACGGCATCATCCGCCTTGAGTTCCTGCGAAGACACATCTGGGTACAGGGACCCTGGGGGATGCAGATGTTGCTGGTGAGCTTAGGTAAAAACTAGGGGTGTGTAATCATCATCCTAGGCAATGTGGATATTTTGTTTGAACCTGAGTCATGCAGTAAAGAATATAATAATAATAATAACAATTACAACAACAACAATAGTGCAGCTACCTTCGGAGTCCTTCTTGTAGAAGACGCCATGCGGGTGGATGGAGAACGGTCGTTTGCCAAAGTTTTTCAGATGGACGGAGATGGTGTCCCCGACTTCGGCCCGGATGATGGGGCCAAGGAAGCCCAGCCAGGGCGGTTTGGGCACCTCGGAGGAGTAAGTGGCATCTGAATACTGCCGATAGATGGATTTCCTGTAGACGCTGCCGATTCTGTCTCTGGAGGGCTGGAGGAACAGGGAGGCTGCACTGAGAAACAAGGAGAAGGGTGATTCGAAAACACTATGGGGCAATAGGGTTAGTCATCGACACCATCTCCTCCCAAAGGAGACTCAAACTGGCTGCTGCTATTATTGTTATTATTATTACTATTATTATTATCATCACCTCCCAAAGAAGATTCAAACTGGCTGCTATATTATTATCATTACTATCCCTTTATTATTGTTGTTGTTGTTGTCGTCGTCAACATCTCCCAACGGAGACTCAAAGTGGCTGCTATTATTGTTGTTGTTGCTGTTGTTGTCATCATCATCATCATCTTCCAAAAGAATACTGAAAGTGGCTGCCAGTATCATTATCACCAACATCATCATCTCCCAAAAGGAGACTCAAAGTGGCTGTTGTTGTTGTTGTCATCATCTCCCAACGGAGACTCAAAGTGCCTGCTATCATCATCATCATCATCATCATATTTAAATCCTGCTCTTGTCTCTAAAAACAGCTCACAACACTAAAAACAGTACAAATTACATCTGAAAACCTATAAATACTAAAATAGAATTAGAGGGACAATTGTTAAAAATACATAGTTTTGAAATACGAGATTTGGATACACACACCATCAAAATACAATTTAAGATCTTATGGCAACCTCATGGATTTAATAGAATTTAATCAAATAAGGTGTTTACTTTCCTTTAAAATGCAATCTATAGAAGCAAATTCAGCCGCCCTAATCCATACTCCAAAAATGCACCTGTCTAATCCCAATTTCAGTATCTCCATACAATATATATTGTGTTTTTTCTGGTACTGTTAACAGACAAGCTCTATAACACCCTTTTATACTGTACTAGCTGAACCCGGCACGCGTTGCTGTGCCCTATTTAGGAGATGTGAGATGTTAGTGGGTATGTGTACGTGTATGTATGTATGTATGTATGTGTGGGGAAGAGGTGGCTCTCAATCACTCTCTCTGTCTTCCATGATCTCTCTTTCACTCTCTGTACCTCTTGGTTTGTGTCTCTCTCTGTCTCTCTCTCTCATGGTGGTGGGGGAGGTAGTGGGATGTAGTTGGGAGGACGGGAAGAGGCGGTGGAGGTGGGCATTGCGGGCCCGGAAGGGGCTTGGAGATGGTGTAGGAGGCGGGCTGGGCCAGGGGACTATAGTTCCCAGAAGGCCCCGAGCGGCCAGTTTGCTCTGTTTCCTGCCCTGTCTCCGCCCCGGGTCCCAAACAGGAAGGTGGCCGGCGAGAGAGGGCGAGGATGCAGTGGGAAAGGCGTCCGTGCGACCCGGCTCCATGCGGCGCCTGGAAGGTAAGTGAACTACACCTCCCAGAAGGCTCCGCGCCGCTCGCTGGGAAATGGGCCGCCGCGGAGCCTTCTGGGAGGTGTAGTTCACTTACCTTCCAGGCGCCGCATGGAGCCGTGTGGCGCGGACGCCTTTCCCGCGGCGTCCTCGTTCTCTCTCGCCGGCCGCCTTCCTGTTTGGGATCCGGGCCGCGGCGCCGCCTCCTTGGCCTTCTGCCCCTCTCCTCGGCCGTTGGCCAGCCGGTCCTGGCCGAAGGCGGCCAAGGTTGCAGGCGCGTGTCCCGGGTTGAGGAGCGGCTTGGACGTTGCGGAGAAGGGGGGCACGGCGGCGGCGGCGCGGGTGGGTTCAGGCAGCGGGTGAGAGGCGTGTCGTGTCCGGGTTGGTGGCAATGTGTTGGCGCGTGGAGGTGGGGTGGGGGGGTGCGTTGGAGGAGGAGGTGCGCGGAGTCTTAGCTGCCGCCGCGGCCGCCGCCGTTCGCGCATGCGTGGAAATGTTGTGTTTTGGGGGTGTTTTTGAGGGGGTTGCGTTGTGTTTTGGGGTGTTTTTGTGGGCCCTATAGGAACCCAGGGGTATGGATCAGTGGCCTTGCGAGTTTTGTGTTTGTGGGACATGTAGTTTTCGCGCCTATTTGCCGGGTACCACGACCACTCTCTCTTTATATATATAGATATAGATTAATGTCTCTGTATGCAGATGGCCCATACTCTAAGCATTAATGTGTTGCTAATATTAGCCTGCAGTGCTCATCATGTGATGGTGGCCTCCCATCCAAGCATTATCCAGAACTGACCCTGCTTAGCTTGCAAAGATCTGGTGCCTTCAAGGCATTTTAATCCAATAGACACTCTTCTCGACAAACAACCTTGTCTTAGTTTCTTTTTATCAAAGGGAGAGAGACCTAAGTCCAAGGGAAGGGTTGCAGGGAAGAGGTGAATCCATTAAAATCCCATCTAGGCACATAGAATGAGTCTACATCGCATTATATCACCATGTCAATGGCCTACTTTGTACATTGCAGCATAATAACTATTCCAATTCAGTCTTCTGTGTTTGGAAATCAAGGAATTAGACTTACTTGTCATCCGCAATGCTTTGCCCGGTGACACCATCCTTCCCGAGTGGCGCGTAGTTCCACTCCACTTCATGGATCCCCAAATAGTAGTCTCTGGTGGACCCGTCGCCAAAGACAAAGCAAGCAAAATGGACCAAGGCCATGGCTGGCAAGGTCCAGCCGTAGAACCGCATCCCAGTCTTTTGGAAAGTCTGTTGCTATGTTCGGAAACAAAAGAAACGACGATATGCAAAATATGCAATTGAGCTAAATCTTGGCTCCATTCGGGCCAATGAAGGCCAGCTTTTGGGTGCATCCGCATTGCGTAGTTAAATCAGTTTGGCACCACTTGGATTGCCATGGCTCAATGCGATGAAATCATAAGAGCTGTAGTTTTGCAAGTCTCTGCCAAATGAGGATCCCATAGCATTGAGACGTGACAGCTCAAAGTGGTGCCAAACTGGATTAAATCGAGACTGTGGGTGCACCCTTTCCCAATCCAATCCAATGTTCCCATTGAGCAATGGAAGTTCAAGTGGTGCCAAATAGCATTATATCTACAATGCAGATGCACCTTTTTCCAATCCATCCAACATTCCCATTGAGCAATGGAAGTTTAAGTGGTGCCAAACTGGATTAAATCTAGTGTGGATGCACCCTTTCCCAATCCAATCCAATGTTCCCATTGAGAAATGAAAGTTCAAGTGGTGCCAAACTGCATTATATTTACAATGCAGATGCGTCTTTTCTTAATCCAATCCAGTCCAACGTTCCTATTGAGCGATGGACATTCAAGACGTGCCAAACTGCATTAAATCTAAAGTGCAGATCCAATCCAATCTATCCAATCCAATTTTTCCATTGAGTCATTCAAGTTCAAGTGGTGCCAAATTGGATTAAATCTACAGTGCGGATGTGCCTTTTCCCAATTTAACCCAATGTTCCCATTGAGCAATGGAAGTTCCAGTGGTGCCAAACTGGATTAAATCTATAGTACAGATGAACACTTTCCCAATTCAATCCAACTTTCCCATTGACCCATTGAAGTTCAAGTGGTGTCAAACTGCATTAAACCTACAGTGTGGATGGACTCTCTGACTGGTGGCCAAATGGCAGTACTTCTTAAAATAGGGTTCTTAAAACAATAACAAGGCTTGGAATGAGTTACAACCTATTTAAAATACATAGAAATATCATTGAAATAGATATGTTAAGAGACAGAAACCTAACGTTAAAACACACAAAACCATTCATTCATCCCAATAAAACATAGAATTCAATTTACCGTTTACTTTAACTGGACCAAAGTTACATTTCAGTGTTAAGCCAAGAGTTACTTTCTTGGTTAACAAGTAGCACTTGCTTAAAGTTACATGTAAATGTTACTTGATATAATAAGCTACAGTCTTGTTGGTAATACACACACACACACACTCACAGAGTTTCCTTGTTTATAGTAACCAAAAACTATTTGTTATGCCAATAAAGCAATTCTTTATCCACTTGTTGCAGGTTTTTTTGGAAGCCGCCTTGCTAAGAATTACTCATTACGACCCAGTAAATGCAATCCTGGGAGCTGTAGTTTGGCAGAGGAGACCTTAGGAAACTACAACTCCTAGGACTCCATAGAAAGCACTGTCAAGCTACATTAATTTGACCCGTTTTGACTACAACTAAGCAAAGGTTGAATCTATACTGCACCACCAAATCCAGATTACCCACTTTGAACTGGATTATATGGCAGTGTAGACTCATATAATCCAGTTCTAAGCAGATAATGTGGATTTTATATAGCCATATAGTGCAGTTAGAACTGCATTATACAGCCAGTGACCCATTGGCTGGGATCTACACTGCTGTATAATCTAGATAAGTGATTTTCAACCTTTTTTGAGCCGCGGCACATTTTTTACATTTGCAAAATCCTGGGGCACACCACCAACCAAAATGACACTCTGTCATTTTACTAACTGTCACCCTCCCCCCTCGTGACACCGCTGCTTCCACCAAACCCCCCTCTTGCCCCCCCCGGGACACCCGTCACCGTCCTGCGGGGGAGGGCTGCGCTGAGTGGCCGAAGCAGGACGAATAGGAATTGAGCACACTGTGGCGGAGGCTCGCAGCCCTCGCCACCCCCAGCTCTCCTACCCGAAGGGGTTCAGCCCCCCCCCAGGAGTGCCTCCCCTCCCCCGTGTCCCTTCGGCTTCCCTGCTATTACCTTGGGGCCAGATCGAGAAGGAACCAAGTTGGGCTGTGGAGCTGCGCATCCCAGCCTCTGCTCTGCTTTGCAGCGAACCCAGAGCACGGCCAGGAGAGGCCAGGAGATGAGGGGTTGCTCCCCTTCCCCGGCGTGGAGGGGCTAGAGGGCAGAAAGCCTTGCCTCGAGCCTCCGGCAGAGGGGTTGGATGGGGGCAGCTCCTGCGGACTCCTCCTCCCTCTCTTCCTCCTTGCTGCCAGAGGGGAGGAGGGCAGAACAGCGTCCAGGAGCCAGGAAGCAGGAGGAGCCGCAGCCCAGCCAGAGGGAGGGAAGGAAGGAAGGGAAGGAGAGAGAGAGGATGGAGGAAGGAAAGTTCTGGACGCCGCGGGCTCTCCCTGACTGCAGCCAGGCTGACTGGCATTGCTGCTTCTGCCAGGAAAGCCTCATTTCTGCTGCCTGAAATTTCCTGCTAGGCTCTCTCTCTCTCCACGCTATAATTTCCCACAGCACACCTGATGATCTCTCACTGCTCACTAGTGTTCCGCGGCACACTGGTTGAAAATCACTGATCTAGATTATATTCTTTGAACTGGATTATATGAGTATACACTGCTGGACACTCCAGTTCAAAGTGATCTGGATTTTACATTGCAGTGCTGATCCAGCTATCATAGAATGTAGCTTGAGCCGCACTAAACTGCATTATATGTGTCTACACTGCTTTAGACGGCAGTGCTGGAGAAAATACCCAAACACATTGAACGGATTGCTTACTTTGGTGAAGATGAAAAGAGAGAAGCATCAGAAGAGCACCTGATTGAAAGTCTGTCCTCCCAGCCTTTAAAGCTCCAAAGGAACGCAATGGAGCCGAAGCAAAAGGGCAAAGTCTAGGCCATAAAACCAGCTGGTGACTGGATGCCTGAGTTGCAAAACGGCAGCCAAGTGGGAGATAAGATACATATTTCTGCAGGGAGGACGTCACTTGGCTCGATGGGACATGCCCCTCTTTATTGCTTTGGTTTCGCTTTGGGGCAATAAATGCCAAGGCGAGGCTGCGCACAGCATTTCATAGAATCATAGAGTTGGAAGAGACCACATGGGACATCTAGTCCAACCACAGCCATGCAGGGAAATCACAATCAGAGCACCCTCAACAGATGGCCATCCAGCCTCTGTTTAAAAGCTTCCAAGGAAGGAGCTTCCACTGGACTCTGAGGCAGAGAGTTCCACTGCTGAGCAGCTCTTACAGTCTTCCTAATGTTCGCGTGGAATCTCCCCTCCGCTGTCATTTGAACCCATGGCTCCATTGAGTCCTAGTTTCAAGGGCAGCAGAAAGGAAGCCTGCTCTCTCTTCCTAATGACAGCCTTTCACATATTGATATGTGGCTCCTCTCATGTCTCCTTCACTCAACCGTCTCTTCTGCAGGCTAAACATGCCCAGCTCTTTAAGCTGCTCCTCAGAGGGATTATTCATGGTCGGCAGGTCCTTTTAGTTGCCCTCCTCTGGACATGTTCCAGCTTAGAATCAAGATCTGTTTTGAACTGATTTGCCTAGTATTGGACACAGTATTGCATGTAAAGAGGCCTGACCAAAGCAGAATAGAGAGGCACCAGGACTTCCCTCGTTCCAGACACTCTAGTCCAGTGTTTCCCAACCACTGTGCTGCGGCACACTAGTGTGCCGTGAGCGATCATCAGGTGTGCTGTGGAAGAACCGACCACCCCACCAGGAGTCATCTGGGCAGCCTGCCTCTCGCTCTGTCTCTCCGTCTCTCTCTCTCTCTCTGGGGTGCCAGCAGGGCCAATCAACACTGGCCAATAAGCAAGCCCCGCCTCTCTAAGGGTCTCCCGCCCAGCACCACTATGCTTGTTCAGGGCGGAAGTCCCGAGAGAGGGGAGGGGGTGGGGCCTCGGCTTCCTGGAGAAGCGGTTGGTTGGAGGCTGAGGAGGGGAGGGGCCGGGCAGTGCCTTTCCCTGTGAGGTCACTTCTGGAGGAGGCGGAGAGCTTCCGGAGAGGAGTGTTGGGCTTTGTTTTCCTCTGAGCCGCCTGTTTTCCCCTTCTGGCTCGGGATTCCTTCGGGCTTTGGGGGCAAGGCGGTTCCGGGGCCTCCTCCCTTCTTTCTCTCCTGGCCTGGACTCTTCCTCGGCCTTTCCTGCTCTCAGGCCTTCTTCCTTCCTTCGCGGCTTGCCTCGCGGCTTCGGAAGGGAGCAGCCTGCCCCTGCGCCTCCCTGCCTGAGGGAAGCAGCGGCCTTGAAGCACCGGGTGGTGATGATAGGGCAGAATCGGCCCAGGCAACCCAGTCCGAAGCACACAAGGCGGGATATCTATGTCCGGAGCACACAAGGCGGGATATCTATGTCCGAAGCACACAAGGCGGGATATCTATGTCCGGAGCACACAAGGCGGGATATCTATGTCCGGAGCACACAAGGCGGGATATCTATGTCCGAAGCACACAATGTGGGATATCTATGTCCGAAGCACACAAGGCACACAAGCTTGGTTCAATTCCATTGTTGCAAGAGTTCAGGATGCTCTTTGATTGTGTGTTAACTATAAATCCCAGAAACTGTAACTCCCAAATGTCAAGGTCTATTTTCCCCAAACTCCATCTGTGTTCACATTTGGGCATATTGCCTATTCATGCCAAGTTTGGTCCTGATCCAACATTGTTTGAGTCCACAGTGCTCTCTGGATATAGGTGAACTACAACTCCAAAACTCAAGGTCAATGCCCACCAAACTCTTATAGTATTTTCTCTTGGTTATGGGAGTTTTGTGTGGGAAGTTTGTGTCTTTCTGTCATTCCTGCCAGGATATCTATGTTGTGTCCATCGAAACAAGCCCAGGTTTCACACCGAGTGTATAAATACATTTAAAAACATATTAACTATATGTATTACTGTGTTAGAGTGCCATTTTGTGTCATTTTGGTTGGTGGTGTGCCCCAGGATTTTGTAAATGTAAAAAATGTGCCGCGGCTCAAAAAAGGTTGAAAAACACTATTCTAGTCCTTTGGATGCAGCCCAGAATCCCATTGGCTTTTTGAGATGCTGCATCACACTCTTGGCTCATGTTCCGCTTGTTCTCCACGAAGACTCCAAGATCTTTCTCACATGTGTCTCTGTATGGGGCATTGTCTCCCTTAATGTAGCTTTACATTTCATCTTTTTCTGCCCCAGTGTTATATCTTACATTTCCCCTTATTGACATTCATTCTGTTATTTTTGTCCAATCAGCTCTTTCATCTGTTAAGGTCATTCTGAACGTTGATGCTGTCCTCGGGAGTATTAGCTCTCCCTTCTAATTTGGCGTCATCGGCAAACTTGGTAAAAGCACACCTTCTAAACCTTCATCCAAGTTTAGTCTTATGAACAAGCCCTATGAGGAGTGGCTTAAAGAGCTGGGCATGTTTAGCCCACAGAAGAGAAGGCTGAGAGGAGACATGAGGGCCAGGTGAGAGAAAGTCACAGGGAGGAGGAAGCAAGCTTGCTTTCTACTGCCCTGGAGACTAGGATGCAATGCAACAATGGCTGCAAACTCCATGAAAGAAAGGAGATTCCATCTGAACATTAGGAAGAACTTCCTGACTGTGAGAGAGAGCTGTTCAGCAGTGGAACTCTCTGCCCTGGAGTGTGGTGGAGGCTCCTTCTTTGGAGGCTTTCAAACAGAGGCTGGGTGACCATCTGTTGGGGATGCTTTGAATATAATTTTCCTGCTTCTTGGCAGAATGGGGTTGGACTGGACGGCCCACCAGGTCTCTTCCAACTCTAGGATTCTAGGATTCAATGGGTCCAAATTACAGGAAAGGAGATTCCACCTTGATTGGCATTTG
This sequence comes from Anolis apletophallus, assembly GCA_030556195.1. NCBI lineage: Eukaryota > Metazoa > Chordata > Lepidosauria > Squamata > Anolidae > Anolis > Anolis apletophallus. Next base: position 19,247,155 of record JARBWK010000016.1, on the reverse strand, counting down.
ATGGCCTGACAGAGAACTTGTGCAATAGGTAAGACTTGGAACAATGTGCAACGACCATTGGAACAACCCGGATTACATGTTTAACTCTGAACGTATTGTTTTAAAGTGTTTTGATTTTTTAAAAAAGTACTTTAAAATTCTATTTTAATATTTATTTAAGTGTACGTTGTGTTTTAAGGCATCGGATCTTTGCCTGTATGTAAAGCCGCCTTGTGTCCCCTCAGGAATGAGAAAATAAAGTAAAAATAAAATAAAATAAACTATCCAATATGAATAAGAAATGGAAAAGGAAAAAGCACTGCAAATAATATAATAATATAAAATAATAATGTGAAATATAAAATAAGAAGAAATGGAAAGAAAGGAAGTAGAGAAACAAGACTGCAAAAAATAACCTCGGCATTACTTCGCGAACGAAGATTCAGGAAGGACTCATCCCACGCTTTTTACAAGCGCGTTGATGACTAAAAAGGCCAATCTGAGATAGGCAAGTCTGGTTGCAGAAAGCACAGCAGAAAGTCTCCTTGGGTGATGTTGTTTCCAAGTTGCAGTTCTTTCTGCGTTGTTGAGACCCGTTCGGCGTGTCTTCTCAAAAGACACTGTAGCATTGTGGATAGTGCATCTCCATGTCTCCCGATGTGAGGCCAGGGTGGACCATTGTTGGTGATCAATCTGGCCGAGCCTGAGATGTTGTTTTAGGGAGTCCTTATATCTCTTTTTGGGGGCGCCTCTCTTGCGGTGACCCGTGGTGAGTTCACCATAGAGTAGTATCTTTGGGAGGCAGCGGTCCTCCATCCTAGAGACATGTCCTGCCCAGCACAGCTGTGTTCTCAATAGCATGGCCTCAATGCTGGTGATCCCTGCTTGCTCAAGGACAGCAACATTCGTCACATAATCGGTCCAGTGTATATTTAGGATTGTACGAAGACAGCGTTGATGAAAGCGTTTGAGGAGTCGTAGGTGTTGGCGATAGGTGACCCATGTTTCAGACCCATAAGGGGGATAGACAGTACGATAGCTCTGTACACACTGATTTTGGTGCTTTGTCTCAGGTGCTTGTTGCTCCAGACTCTTTTGTGAAGCCTTCCGAATATACTATATGCCTTTGAAAATCTGTGATCTATCTCTTTGTCAATCTTGGCGTCTGAAGAGATAATGCTTCCCAGGTAGGTGAACTGCCGAACGGACTTAAGCACAGATTCGCCTATGCTGGCGTGGGGATGATGGTGTTCTTCCTGTGGTGCGGGCTGGTAGAGGACTTCCGTTTTCTTCAGACCGACTTCCAGCCCAAACAGCTCTGCAGCTGTTGCAAAGCAGGATGTGAGGCGCTGCAGGGCTGCTTCTGAATGGGCGACAAGGGCAGCATCATCAGCAAAAAGCAGCTCACGGACTAGATAGTTCAGAGTCTTAGTGCGAGCCCTCAGACGGCTTAAGTTGCATAAGCTACCATCATGCTGAAGAAGATAATAATAATACAATAATAATATAAAATAATAATGTGAAATATGAAATAATAAGAAATGGAAAGAAAGGAAGTAGGGGAAAAAAGATTGCAAATAATAATAATATAATAATAATAAACAGCAGTATAATAAAAGGAGAGCAAATACAAATAAAGGCCTGATTCCAAAAATCTGCCTTTCAAGGAATTCCCCCTGCCCCACTCTAGGGGTGTTTACAGTGGCGGTGACGTCACTGGGCTCGCCCTTGGGCGGCGCCTATGCAAATAGAGGGGGCGTGGCCGGCCAGGGCGGCCCCGCCCCCTAGGGCGAAGTCTCGCGAGAGAACGAGCCCTGCCGTCTCTCAGCTGCGGAGGCGTCGCGGCCTAGTGCTTCCCTGAGGCGGCCCTCGCGTAGAGCGAGACCGAACTCGCAGCCATGGCGGCGGGGGCGGCCCCGGGGGCTTCTTTGGTGCCGGGCTTCCTGGCCAAGCTGTGGGCCCTGGTCGAGGACCGCGGGAGCGACGACGTAATTTCGTGGAGCGAGGTGAGCGCGATCGTGCGTGAATCCCCTTCACGGCCGCAAGAGGGCGCTGTTTGTGTGTTATGCGCATGCGCACGGTAGCATTGACTGCAACAGAGCCCCTCTTGGCCGCAGAGGGCGCTGTTTCCAACAATAGCTATGTACGGATTTATGTGTGGTGCGCATGCGCAATCTGCAGAGCCCTCTCTTGGCCGCAGAGGGCGCTGTTTTCTGTGTATAAGTGTCAAAACTATGTATTTATGCAAGTATTTGTTTGTTTGTTTGTTCCACGAAGGCTCCTCCGTAACTCGATGGATACGGGCCAAACTTTGCCCACAGATCTTTCATGATCCAAATTAAAAGATTGGACTATTTATTTAGTATATTTATTTATACCCCGTTTTATCTCCCTCGAAGGAGACTCAAAGCGCCTTAACTAACTGGATTACTAACGGGAGCTACATACAGGGAGCTTACCACCCCCCTGTTGTGTCAGCTCCACTGGCTGCCTATCCACTTCCGAGCTCAATTCAAAGTGCTGGTCTTGACCTTTAAAGCTCTATATGGTTCTGGCCCATCTTACTTGTCCGAACGCATCTGCCGCTACATCCCACCTCGTAATTTAAGATCGTCCGGGGAGGCCCTGCTCTCGCTCCCGCCGACTTCTCAAATGCGGCTGGTGGGGACGGGCGAGACGGCCTTCTCGGTGGTGGCTCCCCATCTGTGGAATGCGCTTCCTAGTGACATACGATCAATTCCATCCCTCCTGACATTCAGGAAAAAAGTAAAAGCCTGGCTATGGGACCAGGCGTTTGCACACTAGCACAAGGCAGCACCTTTTTTAAAAAAAACTTAAATGAATGTGTAAGATATGTTGATGTAATTGTATTTTAATGTGTAATGTTTTGGGGGGTTTATACTGTGTTTTATGTGTTTTACTGTGTTGGCATCGAATTGTGCCTTTTTGGAAGCCGCTCTGAGTCCCCCCTCGGGGGTTGAGAAGAGCGGAGTAAAATGCCGGAAATAAATAAATAAAGAAATTAACATAAAGGCATTAGCATAACATTTAAAATATGCAAATATATGGGCATAAAAACAGAATTCGATATAAACTGTATTATAAATCCCAGTTAAAAACCATTAAAACAAGTTAAAAGTTAAAAATATAAAATAATCAACTTTTTTAAAAAACCGCAAAAAGAAAAGAATGGATTTGGGGTGGCTAGGGTGAAGTGACCCTTTGCGATGTCACTGGGAAAGAAAGGGAGCGAAGCGCATTTGAATGAACTTTGAACTTTAAAACAAACACACCCCTTTTGGGCCCAGAGCAGAAAGAAAGGAATGGATTGGCGGTGGCTAGGGTGAAGTGGCCCTCTGTGATGTCACTGGGAAAGAAAGGGAGCGAAGCGCATTTGAATGAACTTTGAACTTTTAAAAACCACACCCCTTTTGGGCCCAGAGCAGAAAGAATGGAATGGTTTGGCGGTGGCTAGGGTGAAGTGGCCCTCCGTGATGTCACTGGGAAAGAAAAGGAGCGAAGCGGATTGCCCACTATTTGGTGAATGAGGGGAAGGTAAGAAAGAAAGAAAAATGAGGAGAAAAGAGGGAGAGAAAGGAAAAAAGGGAAGGAAGGATGGGAAAGGAAAGGTATGAGGGGAAGGAAGGAATAAGAAAGAAGGGAAGGAGGAAGGGACACTGGAAGAAAGGGGGGAAGGGAGAAGAAAGGAAGGGGAAGAAAGGAAAAGGAAGGAAAGTAACAATGAGAAAGGAAAGGGGAAAAGTTTGAGGGTCAGGAAGGAAAGAATGAGAAAGAAGGGAAGAGGAAGGAAGGGAAGAGAGAAGGGACATTGAGAGGAAAGAAAAGAAGAAAGGAAAAGGAGAGAAAGAAAAAAAGAAGGAAAGTAAGAAAGGAAAAGGAATTGAGGGTCAGGAAGGAAAGAATGAGAAAGGAGGGAAGAGGAAGGAAGGGAAGAGAGAAGGGATATTGGGAGGGGGGAAGAAAGAAGAAAAGAAGAAAGGAAAAGGAGAGAAAGAAAAAAGAAGGAAAGTAAGAAAGGTAAAGGAATTGAGGGTCAGGAAGGACAGAATGAGAAAGGAGGGAAGAGGAAGGAAGGGAAGAGAGAAGGGATATTGGGAGGGGGGAAGAAAGAAGAAAAGAAGAAAGGAAAAGGAGAGAAAGAAAAAAGAAGGAAAGTAAGAATGAGAAAGGGAAGGGAAAAGAATTGATTGATTGATTGATTTTATTATTTATGAGTCGCCCTCCACGTCAGTGCTCCGGGCGACTTACACATAAAACACATTGAGGAGCAGGAAGGAAAGAATGAGAAGGAAGGGAAGAAAGAAGAAGGGAGGAAGAAGGGGTGGAGGAGAAAGTGAAGAAAGGGAAAGATGAATTCTATCCCACAGGCTCCAGACTGTGCCAGAGTCCTTCTTAGCGCACGAGAGAGGCCTTGCGTCGTGGCTTCGAGTTTTTCTCACGCTTGATTTGCACTGAAACTCGGTCGCTCGGCAGGAGGAGGCTCTGCAATGTTTACCCTCTTAGTGTTTGTGTTCCTCTCTTTTTCTAGAACGGGCAGAACTTTTGCATCCTGGACGAGCAGCGGTTTGCCAAAGAGCTGCTCCCCAAGTACTTCAAGCACAGCAACCTGTCCAGCTTCATCCGGCAGCTCAACATCTGTAAGTTCATCATCTCAAACGACCAAAAGATCAGTTTGGGAAGCACTGATCTAAAATCAATAGACCCAATAACACTATGTGACACAGTTTTTGTCCCTTGGGTTATAAATCACCATCTCCTCGGCCTCTTGGCAGGAAGATGACAACACGCCCCTTTTGGTGCTAAAAACAGCTCCGAGGGACTCTTTGTTGCTATTTACAAGCAAGGCCCCCTTTGCCAACATCATCCCAACTCTTTGCTTCCCGTGACTCAACATTTCCCGGCAATAGCTGAGCCTCCGAGACTAACTAGAAACCTACACCAATGTAATGAGATTATTATTATGATGCTTATTTATACCCCGCTTTTTCTCTTCGCAAGGAGACTCAAAGCGACGGCTTACAATGAAAGCATTTCAATACCATTTATTTATTTACGACATTTATATGCCGACCCTCTCACCCGGAAGGGGACTCAGAGCAGCTGACAAGTAATATGTACATACAATATATTATATAATTAGCATAGCACAATATTAGTATTATATATTACTATATTGTACTATACCATTATATTGTAATATTATGAGTAATATTGCATATAATATAAAATATATAATTATAATATCTTATTATTAGTATTACATTGTAATATCAATATTATATGTATATACCAGGGGTGCTCACACTTTTTCAGCATGCGAGCTACTTATAAAACAACCAAGTCAAAATGATCTACCTACCCACTACTCAGAGAGCCATAAAAGCAAAATATTTGGAAATTTATTTCAGTGACAGCCATATAATATATTTAAGACTGAATTCAACTATAATAAGCCCCTGAATTTATTCATAATAATAATGATGATGATATTCATTCAGTCTCTGTTACTACTACTACTACTACTACTAATAATAATAATAAAAACAAAAACAGGTTCCTAGAGTAGAAGGAGACCTCCAAGGGCCATCCAGTCCAATCTCCTTCTGCCATAAGGGAAAAACACAATCAAAGCATTCCTCACAGATGGCCATTCAGCCTCTGATAATAATAATAATAATAACAATGGGTTCCTAGAATAGGAGGAGACCTCCAAGGACTATCCAGTCTAACCTCCTTCTGCACCTTGCCAGCCTTCAGGAGCCTGTGGGGCGGGACTGAGCCTTCCTCCCGCCCTGCCTGCGATCTACCAGGACGCCCTACGTGATCTACCAGTAGATCGCGATCTACCTAATGAGCACCCCTGGTATTGACAATATATTATTATTCCTCTCCATTGGCGCCCCCTTGTCATGGAGCGTCAATGGGTAGGATGGGCTCGCTAGCCTTTTGGCAACCATCCTAAGAGAAGGAAAACTCTAAATTCAAACCTGGGCAGATGGTGCTCGTCTAACCCTGTAAGGTCAACCATCTAGAGAAGGAAACTCTAATCAAACCTACGACCTGAGGACCTCGCTGCCACCGTCCTAAGCTTGCTAAGCCCCGGCAGACGAACCTTTGGTTTAAAGGGTGAGGCCAGTTCTGTGCACGCTGCGCTCCACCAGAAAAATCCATTGCACAGGCTCGAAGGACACATCCAACCTCCATGATCAACGCGCTTGTGGAAAGCGTGGGATGAGTCTTTCCTAGTCAAACAACGAGCTCGGGGGCAGCAGAACTAAAGAAACAACCCGAGGGGGAATCACAAACAACAGAAAATCAATATTTCAATGTTCCTTGGGATGTTTCTTTAGATGAGTCCTTCTTAGGAATCTTTGTTCGTGAAGTAATACCAGAGATATTATTATTGTTAGTATTATATTGTATTACATGATCAATATTATATGTATTATTTATTTATTTACTATATTTGTATGCTGTATTTGTATACATTATCAATATCAATGTTACATGTACATACAATATATTGTATTATATTATTAGCACAGCGCAGGAGACAAGATGGATCTATCTTCCTAGCCCTCACTTCACTCTGGACCCAAACAGTAAGATAGAATTAAATGTCAGGTGTCTTTCAATGAAACTTTTGCAGACGGCTTCCGGAAGGTGATTGCGCTGGAGAACGGCATGATGGCCTCTGACAAGAGCTGCGCCATCGAGTTCCAGCATCCACATTTCAAGCGAGGCAAAGCCAACCTGCTAGCAGACATCAAACGGAAGGTGCCACATTTTTATAAGAAAGACTCTAAATAGTAGTAAATACAGATGGGAATTGAATGGCTGCTTGCTCATAAAGCGTCAGATGACTGCAACTGTGTTGCAGGCAGAAGTGTGAATGTTGTCGTTGTGCCATACAGTTTGTGGGGAAATGTTTGCCTTGTAGGGTTTCAAATTATTTGCTATTGCTTGTGTTTGAGTTTCATTGATTGTATTGTTTTTATAATTGCTTTGTGTTGTTATTATGTGTTATTGGGCTTGGCCTCATGTAAGCTGCCCCGAGTCCCCTTGGGGAGATGGGAGCGGGGTATAAATAAAGCTAATAAATAAATAAATAAATAATTCTCTCAGCAAGGAACAGAAGAACATCTTCAGTTTGGGAGCTGGCCTTGACTGTAGGGAAACGTTGCTTCCTCTAGTAATAATAGTTAGACATTAGGATGATGGAACTTGACATGGCAAGAGAACAGTTCAGTCATCTAGTTGCTACCAGGCAACCCTGCCCTGTGGCCAGAGACCTCATTCCTGCTGCATGGTGAGGATGGAAATAGATCTGTAATCCTAGGAGGTCACGGCTTAAGCCTCTGGCCTGCATTCTGGCTTGTGGATTTGGCTTGATGGAGTAGGATAGAGCCATAGGGGACGTGCTCCTGAGAAATGGTAGAAGCACCAAGTTGTGGCAAGGAAGCACAAAGTAGCACAAAACGAAGAGGCAGAAGCATCCTTTTCTTCTTCTTCCTACTGTGCTCATTCCAGCCTCCTTCTTTCTCTTGCTCTCTCTCTCTCTCTTCTCTCTCTCTCTCTCTCTCTTCATGAAGCCAAACAGACCAGGAATAAAAACAACACAAAATAGATAGACATTAGGATGATGGAACTTGGCATGGCAAGAGAACAGTTCAGTCATCTAGTTCAGTGTTTTTCAACCTTTTTTGAGCTGCGGCACATTTTTTACATTTACAAAATCCTGGGGCACACCACCAACCAAAATGACACAAAATTACACTCTAACACAGTAATACATGTAGTTAATATGTTTTTAAATGTATTTGAACACTCAGTGTGAAACCTGGGCCTGTTTCGATGAACACAACATATATATGCTTGGCATGATCAGGAAGGGAATCGAAAATAGGTCGGCAAATGTTGTATTGCCTCTCTACAAATCTATGGTGAGGCCACATCTGGAGTACTGTGTACAATTCTGGTCACCGCACCTCAAGAAGGATATAACGGAACTGGAAAAGGTACAGAAAAGGGCAACAAGAATGATCCAAGGGATGGGGCAGCTCCCTTACGAAATCAGGTTGCAACGCCTTGGTCTTTTCAGCCTTGAAAGACGGCATTTAAGAGGTGACTTGATCGAAGTGTATAAAATCATGCATGGGATAGAAAAGGTGAATAAAGAAAAAATGTTTTCTCTGTCACCCAACACTAGGACTAGGGGGCACTCCCTAAAGCTCCAAGGTAGGAAAGTTAGGACTAATAAAGGGAAATATTTCTTCACCCAGAGGGTCATTGGGTTATGGAACTCACTTCCAGAAGAGGTTGTGACAGCTGTCAGCCTGGACAGCTTCAAGGCAGGATTAGACAGATTCATGGATACCAAGGGAATCAGTAGTTACTGAAATGGACATCCAAGTGCCACCTCTGTGTTGATGGAGGCAGGCAGGATTTCCCCGGGTACTGGTTGTGGGGGGTCGGGAGCAGGTGAGGGTTTTGCCCTCCCTTCTGCTAGAGATCCCTGTGTACAACTAGTGGGCCACTGTGTGACACAGAATGGTGGACTAGATGGGCTGAGGCCCGATTCAGCATGGCTCTTCTTATGTTCTTATGTTCTTATATGACTTCCTCTCACATATTTATACGTGGCTATCATGTCTTCTCTCAGCCTTCTCTTCTTCAGGCTAAACATGCCCAGCTCTTCAAGCCGCTCCTCATAGAGCTTGTTCTCCAGACCTTTGTGAAATTTCACCCTGAGTGAAACTTGCTTCCAGTTAACTATGGATGTCATGAAACTGTTATAAACAGTTCCTTGGGGGGGAGGCAACTCTCAAAAATCCAGTAAAATAGTAAAAAAAAACCCCAAACAGAGAGGCTCAATTTGTTTCTTGGAAACCTGTGAGGGGGCTGCTAGGAGGGGGGACAGTGCCAATTTCCCATGGCACACCTGATGATTGCTCAGACACACTGGTTGGGAATCACTGCTACTAGACAACCGTGCCCTGTAGCCAGAGACCTCATTCCTGCTGCATGGTGAGGATGGAAATAGCTCTGTAAGCGGACAAGAGCAAAGCAGATAGCAATCTCCCCAAGTGGAGAAGAGCATGAGGCCCAGAGGTTATTTATTAATTATTTATTTATTTACAATATTTATATACCGTCTTTCTCACCCCGGGGGGGGGGGACGGGGGGGACGACGACGACGACTCCTCAAAGCACTTTACACATAAAATGGCAAAATTAAATGCCTTACATTGGGCACCAATACAATGCCAATACAAACAATCACAATAGTAAAACCACAATAAAACATAAATCCTAATTAAAACAATACATCAACAAGCATTAAAACAATAAACAGTCTCGTCAGTCAAATCGCCGTTCCAGTCAATGTCCCTCTAAACTCCGACATACATTTACTGTCCGAAGGCCTGGTCCCAGAACCATCATTTAATTTTTTTTCGAAAAGCCAGGAGGGAGGGAGCAGATCTTACCTCATTTGGGAGTGTGTTCCATAGGCGAAGGGCCACAACTGAGAAGGCCCTGTCTCTCATCCCCACCCGATGCATTTGTGCTGTTGACGGGAGCGAGAGCAGATCTTAGATTACAAGGTGGGACGTAGGGGTGGATGCGTTCGGACAAGTAAGATGGGCCAGAACAGTATAGAGCTTTATAGGTCAAAACCAGCACTTTGAATTTGCTCCACTTAAGCCCTAAAGTCCTGTCCTCTGGCGCTAGTGCTCCCTCCGACACTTCTGTAACATAATAATAATAATTCTTTATTTATCAGAGTGGATTACAGCATATAAACAGACATAGACAAATGGTCAGTGACTTGTTACAATGCAATACAATGAAATACAAATAGGCAAAGGCTTCTCCTTTCATTTCAGGCTCTGGAGGCGGTGCTTATCTCTGCCTCTGGGAGAAGGTGCTCATCTCCATTTCCGAGCTGAGGATTCTGGGTTGTCCATAGACACTTCCCAATTATGTGGTTGGCATGACAACATGTAGTGTCTTTTGCCTTTTCCTGCTGAGGCCGTACCTATTGATCTACTCACATTTACATGTTTTTGAACTGCTAAATTGGCAGGAGCTAGAGCTAACAGTGGGAGCTCGCTGCATCCCACGAATTCGAACTGCCAACCTTCAGGTCAGCAGTTCAGCAGTGCAAGGGTTTAACCCATTGTGCCACCGCGGCCCCTAAGTCAAGGTGCCACTGCAGTCCTATAAATAGCATTATTTTTCTGTTTCTCGTTAGCGTCCCTTGTACAAGGCCCCTTCTGCCTCCTTGTCCCCTGCAGGTGTCGGCGGTGAGGGCCGAAGAGCTGAAGGTCCCTCAGGATGAATTGCAGAAGGCGCTCTCTGAGGTCCACGGGATGCGGGAGCAGCAGAACCACATGGACCTTAAGCTGGCGAGTATGAAAAGGTGCTGGCGCCGCTCACAGGCGGAGTCATTGGTGTTGGAAATAGCAACCTTCCTGGGTTTGGGCCCAGAGCCGAAACGAGCCTTGGGGAGCCTCCCGATACCCACAAAGCTTCTCCATCCTTTGCGGAAGAAATCTGGGCTTCTGGGATGGAAGCCTGTCATTTGTGATTTTAGATAATTGTATTTGCATATTGTTCTTTTATGTATATGTTTGTATTTTTGTTGTGTTGTTGTTGATGTTTTAGATTTTTATTTTATTGTAATTTGTTGTTTGGGCCTGGCCTCATGTAAGCCGCCCCGAGTCCCCATTGGGGAGATGGTGGCGGGGTATAAATAAAGATGATTATTATTATTATTATTATTATTATTAGGCATGGGCCAACTTTGACCCTCCCTCCAGATGTTTTGGACTTTAACTCTCACAGTTTCTAAATACTGTTTTCTCATTGAGAGAACTCCTCTCTAGACATTTGTTGGCTCTCCAGCACGATGTTGTGGTCACCCTCCAATGGAGGTTCACCACAGAGTCTCACTGGATGACTCTAGAGCAGGGCTGGCCAGGAAGTCGATTGCGATCGACCAGTCGATCCCGGGACCGAAGGAGGTCGATCCCAGCCGGATGGGGGCGGAGCCAGGCTGCGCCAAGTCCCGCTCCCTCCCCGGCTTCGGCATTCCCAGCAGCTGCTGCAGCCTTGAGGAGGGCAGGGCCAAGCCAGCCTTGTGCTAGCTATGCCACCACTGGCTTGGCACTGCCATTCTCAAGCCTGGAGAAGCTGCTGGGAGCGCCAAAGCCAGAGGGGAGGGGGCGGGGCTTGGCACGGCCTTGCTCCACCCCCCTCTGACTTCCACTCTACCAGCAGCTTCTCCAGGCGTGAGGATGGCAGTGCCAAGCCAGTGGTGGCATAGCTAGCACAAGGCTGGCTTGGCACTGCCATTCTCAAGCCTGGAGAAGCTGCTGGTAGAGTTGAAGCCAGAGGGGGGGCGGAGCCAGGCTGCGCCAAGCCCCTCCCCCCTCCAGCCTTGAGGAGGTAGGTAGATCTTTCTGACTTAGTTTTATTATAAGTAGCTCGCATGCTGAAAAAGTGTGGGCACCCCTGGACTAGAGATTCCTAAAGAGAAAAGCGATAGTCCTCAAGTCCACAAATGACACTATGTAACACAATTTTTGTCCCTGGGTTGTAAATGTTATTTCCTTATTGTTTCTGTGATAAAAAACATGGGAAAAGTTTATTAACTGCATAAACCTTGTTGCGTTTTTTTTTTGTATGGGAGGGGCACCCTGGTATGACACATCCTGCAATATTTTTGCAATGACTATCTCATCATAGAGTCTCAAATAATTCAACCTAGTTCGTGGCAGCCTCAAAAACGAAATTTCTGGAGCAAAACAACTACTTTCAAAGTAAGGACTGCACCATTAAACAGGAAATAACACTTTCAAACCAGGAACAGAACATTTTTCAAATTTTGTTACATAGTGTTAATCAACCCATAATAATTATTATTAATAATAATAATAATTATTGTTTACTTAATGTCTCTTTTGCTTTTCTCCAAGTATGGGACACAATGTGATTGATAATAGTTCTTTAAAAAAGCATTGACCACAGAAGTCGAAACTTGCAATTGAGAGCAATTCCTCATGTATCTTGAGTAATTGGAGGAATTTGCATGCATTTATACTGGGAAGATTCCAGCAAACTTAGTAGTGTTTTCCGAAAAATCAAAGTTGAATCCCGGCTTTTTAGAAATCTTATTCGACGTATAGGTACCTGATGTTTACATCTATGGAATGTGACTTTGGTATTAGGTCTTTGAACATATGGGTTGTTCTCAAAGTGTGTGTGGAGTGGTTTGACTTCTTCTTTGCTCATTTGGCTGATTGAGATTCTCCTCTTCCTTTTTCCAGGGAAAACAAAGCCCTTTGGAAGGAAGTGGTGTCTCTGCGCCAGAAGCACAGCCAGCAGCAGCAGCTCTTGTCCAAGGTACTCTTCTCCTGAGGCTAAAGAGCTTGCTTACTTACTTATTTACATAGGTGATCCCTCGTAGCTTGAGGATGATGCCCTCCAAGTGAGGTGTCTTGGCAATGGGTCCATAGGTGGCTGTGGAACACTATTTTTGACCCACATTTATTTATTTTTATTTGCTATGCTTCTATACCGCCTCTCTCAGCCTGAAGGCGACTCAAGGCAGTGAACAAGCGGCAGCAAGTGCCCACATATAACACATCATAATAAGATAAAAACAATAATTTAAAACCATATAAATTAACAATTAAAACCACAAAATACAAATCTCAGCTCCACAATCTTAAAATAGGTTTCCGTTTCATCGTCATACTAATCCTTTGATCTTGATTAATTAAAGTTCGTCTGCGAATGCTTGCTCGAACAGCCAAGTCTTGACTTTCTTACGAAATGTCAGGAGGGAGGGGGCCGATCTGATGTCACTAGGAAGGGAGTTCCAAAGCCAAGGAGCCACCACTGAGAAGGTCCTGTCTCTCGCCCCCGCCAGACGTGCCTGCAAAGCAGGCGGGACCGAGAGCAGGGCCTCTCCGGATGATCTTAAGCATCTTGATGGCTCATAGGGAGAGATGCGTTCGGACAAGTAAGTTGGACCAGAACTGTTTAGAGCTTTAAAGGCCAAAACCAGCACTTTGAATTGTGCCCGGTAGCAGACTGGTAGCCAGTGGAGCTGGCACAACAGGGGAGTTGTACACTCCCTGAGTGCTGTTCCTGTTATCAACCTGGCTGCTGTCCGTTGAACCAATTGAAGCTTCCGAGCAGTCTTCCAAGGCAGCCCCTCTGTCTTGACTGGATTCAATTTCAATTTGTTTGATTGATTGATTGATTTTATTCTTTATGAGTCGCCCTCCACGTCAGTGCCAGCACCAGTTCAATAGTTAAAAGCTAAAAGAATAAAAAGATTAATTAAAATAGTTCCAGTAGCTCAGGCTAAGTCTGGGAGGTGTCCTTAGCCATAAGTGGAAGAGCCAGGTCTTCAGTGCGGTCAGGAACTGGGGCATGTCCCGGATAGCTCTCTGATCCTTCATCCAGTCCGACACAGCGGCCAAGCACCGGTTCAGGACCAAAACAGCCTCCTTAGTAGCAGGTGGAAAGGAGTGACAGAGTTGGATGTTATCTGCGTACAGATAACACCGCACCCCGAAACTCTGGATGACCTCCCCCAGCGGCTTCATGTAGATGTTCTTGGGTTTCCAGACAAGGCAGTCCTGGTCAGGGTTGGCTTGATGCACCTTCTTCCTCTTGTCACGTTTCACCGTTTTGCCCTCCATTTGTGGCTCTTCAAATTCCGCAGCACTGCTGGTCACAGCTGACCTCCAGTTAGAGCGCGCAACGGCCAGGGTTTCCCAGTTCTGTCTCAGTGTTTATTCCATAGTTTTTAAAGTTGGCTGTAAGCCCATCTTTAAATCTCTTTTCCTGTTCCCCAACGTTACGTTTCCTGTTCTTGAGTTGGGAGTAGAATAACTGATTTAACTGATTTATGAGGCCATAAAAATCTCCAGGAAGTATGCAAAGAATGAGGAAGTGACAGCTCCCCTGGTGGCCAGAAGCTGAGTGTCTGTCTATATATGTTGTGTGTCTATGGCATTGAATGTTTGCCATGTATATGCACATTGTAATCTGCCCTGAGTCCCCTGCAGGGTGAGAAGGGCGGAATATAAATACTGTAAATAAATAAATAAATTTATTTGGGAGATGGCGGTTGGGCATTTGGACAATGTGGCGTTCAGTCCAGCGGAGTTGATGGCGGAGGAGCATCGCTTCAAAGCTGGTGGTCTTTGCTTCTTCCAGCATGCTGACATTTCCCCACCTGTCTTCCCAGGAGATTTGCAGGATTTTTCGGAGGCAGCATTGATGGAATCTTTCCAGGAGTAGAGTGTTACTTCTGTAGACCGTCCATGTTTTGCAGGCGTATAGCAGGGTTGGGAGGACAATGGCTTTATGAAGGAACATCTTGTTCTCCCTAGGGATGTCCCGGTCCTCAAACACCCTCTGCTTCAAACACTGATGCTAAAGAGCACAGACGGAGTCATTGGTTTTGGAAATAGCAACCTTCCAAGCCTCCACTCACTGTTTGTCAACGTATATACAATTGTTAGCCTGCATTCTGTGTGTATGTTGATTTGCAGTTTGTTCTTCCCTCTTTGATGTGGGAGGAGTTATAGGTGTGATTGTACTGAGAGTGTGCAAACTCAGGACTCAATTTTTTGTGTTCAGTTTGCTTTTGGACTTCAATGAGGTAGGTGTGTGTTCATGGACTTTAGTGTAGTAAGTCTGTTTACGACTTCATTGGAGGTGGACATGTGTGCTCATGGACTTGAGTGAGCAAGGATATGCTTAAAGACGTATGTGCATATATACTGAATATATACAAGTTGTTAGTAAACAAGATACGTTATTTTTCAAAGAAGACTACTTTGTTTTGTCTCTTGAGTGTGTGTTTTAAGGGAGTATGTATAATTTGGGCAGCTGCAAATTCTGCTTCAAACAACCATCCTCTGCTAACCAGATATATTTTTGTAGTGGCCTGTCTTTATCCTTGGCCATTTATTATTATTTATTTATTAACAGTATTTATATTCCGCCCTTCTCACCCCGCAGGGGACTCAGACCAGATTACAATGTACATATACAACGCCATAGACACACAACACATATAGACAGACACTCAGAGGCTATTTAATATTCCAGCTTCTGACTACCAGGGGAGCTGTCGCTTACTCATTCTTTGCATACTTCCTGGAGATTTTTATGGCCTCATAAATCAGTTAAATTAGCCTCCCCACAAAGTGGTACCTAAATTTTCTACTTGACAGATGCAACTGTCTTTCGGGCTGCAAAGGTCAACAGCAAGCTACACAATTTTGGCCGGAAGCTCACTCCGACCTGGGCTGGCTTCGAACTCATGACCTTTCGGTCAGTAGTGATCTTAAAGACATGGTTCCTCAGTCTAACAGCTGAGCTACCTGTGTGCTATTACATTAATGTTTTATGAATATCACTTGTCTTAAGGTTTGAGTTCTAACAAGGTCATACCATTCTTGACTTGTGGTTTTCAAGTGGTTCATAGAGATTCATATTTTGCCAAACGGAGGTGACATCATTTTCACGTTTGCAATAAGGTTGTGGTGCACTGAAATATCCAATAGATTATGGACTTTCCAATAATGGGAGTGTTCAATAAGGCTTTGAGAAACATAAAACTTTTAACAGGGGAAATGACTTATTTTCCTAGTTTGTGAGGCTCATTCCAGCCAAGTCTGCTCTTGCATTGTTATAGAGTTCCTAATTTTTTCCCCCTCCTCTCTTCTCTCCTGCAGATCCTTGAATTCATCGTGGGGTTGATGAGAGGAAACTGCATTCTTGGGCTGAAAAGGAAACGGTAATTGCTGACTGTGTTCTTTTCTGGGCATCCAAATTCCCCCCTTCCCATTGATATTCCTATTAAAGCAGCCAGGTTTCCAAGTAGAAAAAAGTGGACCGAGAACAGACAAAGATGCTTCACTTTGGGCAACTTTTTATTGCACTACTTGGAAATTATTATTATTGAACTACATATATACACCCCCTATATATATATATATATATAGAGAGAGAGAGAGAGAGAGAGAGAGAGAGAGAGAGAATTACAGCAGTAATAATAATAATAATATGCCTCGGTGATGCTCTCTCAGAGGCCTTTCTTATAACTAATGGAGTGAAACAAGGTTGTGTTCTTGCACCAACCCTATTTACAATCTTCAGCATGATGCTCCAAAGGGCTATGACAGATCTCGAAGCCCTTTGTACGATAGAAGCGCTTGTTCTAAGACTCTAAACTATCTAGTCCATGAGCTGCTTTTTGCTGCTGATGCTGCCCTTGTCGCCCATTCAGAAGCAGCTCTGCAGTGCCTCACATCCTGCTTTGCAACAGCTGCAGAGCCGTTTGGGCTGGAAGTCAGCCTGAAGAAAATGGAAGTTCTCTACCAGCCCGCACCACAGGAAGAACACCATCATCCCCACGTCAGCATAGGCAAATCTATGCTTAAGTCCGTTCAGCAGTTCACCTACCTGGGAAGCATCATCTCTTCAGATGCCAAGATATAGATATAGATCAAGAGATAGAACACAGATTAGAAAAGGCATATAGTGCATTTGGAAGGCTTCACAAAAGAGTCTGGAGTAACAAACACCCGAGGAAAAGCACCAAATTCAGTGTGTACAGAGCTATTTACTGTCTATTCTCCTATATGGATCACCTATCAGCAACACCTGCGACTCCTCGAACGCTTTCATCAGCGGTGTCTTCGCACAATCCTAAATATACACTGGACTGACTATGTGAAAATTTTGCTGTCCTTGAGCAAGCAGGGATCACCAGCATTGAGGCCATGCTATTGAGAACACAGCTGCGCTGGGCAGGGCACGCCTCTAGGATGGAGGACCACCGCCTCCCAAATATACTACTCTATGGTGAACTCGCCACGGGTCAGCGCAAGAGAGACGCCCCCAAAAAGAGATATAAGGACTCCCTGAAACAACATCTCAGGCTCGGCCAGATTGATCTCCAAAAATGGTCCACCCTGGCCTCACATCGGGAGGCGTGGAGACGCACTATCCACAATGCTGCGGCCTCTTTCGAGAAGACACGCCAAATGGGTCTTGAAGAGAAACGACAACGCAGAAAGAACCGCAACTTGGAAACAACATCACCCAAGGAGACTTTCTGCTGTGCTTTCTGCAACCTCTGTGTTGATTGAGGCAGGCAGGATTTTCCCTGGGTACTGGTTGTGGGGGGTCAGGAGCAGGTGAGGGTTTTGCCCTCCTTTCTGCTAGAGATCCCTGTGTACAACTAGTGGGCCACTGTGTGACACAGAATGCTGGACTAGATGGGCTGAGGCCCGATTCAGCATGGCTCTTCTTATGTTCTTATGTTCTTACTTCTCGGATTGGCCTTTTTAGTCATCAACGCGCTTGTAAGAAGCATGGGATGAGTCTTCGTTTGCGAAGAAAAGCCAAGAAGAGATAACAAGCCTGCGTTTGGGCCCATTCAGTGTCACAACTTCCCTCTTGGGAGTATTGTAGCTAAAGAAGCCTGAAAGATCACAAGAACTGTCCATTCAGGGGTCCTTTGGACTAAAAAGGCTTTCGGGATATAGACATTTGTCTTGCAGAGTGGAACACATCCTCGCACCCAACTTTTTTTTCCTTTTCTACATAAGCGTGCTTTGTCCCAACCAGCCATGTTTCCCCGAAAGGCAGTGGACACACCGTGGAACATGCTGCCAGGCACATACTTTCCATGCAAGAAAGTCATAACAAGGGCGTCACAGTTTCCGTTTCATTTTTCCCATCAATTAAAATTCAGAAAGCACAAGCAAGTTGCCATAGACAGCCATTGTCCCTGTATTATTTGAATTCCTGGAGGCCTGCCTTTTAATATGTATATAACTCTGAGGGCCTGAGTATAGTTAATGCCTCTTATTTCATATTGCCCTTTTCCTCGTAGGCCTTTGACTGACGCTTCAGGTGGCTCTCCTTCAAAGTTCAGCCGCTCCTACGTACGCATTCCAGTAGAGAATCGTGAAACAGTGAGCTTTCCTCCTCCTCCTCCTTGTTGTGGTTGTGAATGTGGAGTCATCCAATACCAATGTATTGTCGAAGGCTTTCCTGGCTGGAATCACTGGGTTGTTGTGAGTTTTCCAGGCTGTCTGGCCATGTTCCAGAAGCATTCTCTCCTGACGTTTCGCCTGCATCTATGGCTAAAGGCATCCTCAGAGGTTGTGAGGTGATGCAGGTG
Source organism: Anolis apletophallus (assembly GCA_030556195.1). Taxonomy (NCBI): domain Eukaryota; kingdom Metazoa; phylum Chordata; class Lepidosauria; order Squamata; family Anolidae; genus Anolis; species Anolis apletophallus. Next base: position 19,228,929 of record JARBWK010000016.1, on the reverse strand, counting down.
AAATGTCAGGAGAGAATGCTTCTGGAGCATGGCCAGACAGCCTGGAAAACTCGCAACAACCCAATCAATACCAAACCAGCTGATAGTTTAACTCTGTGTGTCTTGTAGATAAATAGTGTTATATTTCGTTGTTTTATACAATGTTGTTCCTTGCCTTGAGCCTCAAGGAGAGCTGGGAAATAATAATAATAATTATTATTATTATCATCATTGTCATCACAACACAATCCACCAAAATTTGAAAAAAAATGTTCCTGGTTTGAAAGTGTTATTTCTTGTTTAATTTTGCAATCCTCGCTTTGAAAGTAGTTGTTCTACTCCAGAAACTTTGTTAGTTTTTGTGGTTGCCACAAACTAGGTTGAATTGATGGAGATTCAATCAGATATTCATTGAAAAACGAGCCAAAATGTGCTGTAGCAGGATGTCTTTCCCGCAAAAACAAAGCTTTCTGCAATTTAATCAACTTTGTTTTCATGATAGACCCAATTAGAAAAAGACATTGATAACCCGGAAACAAAAGTCTTGTTACGTCTTATTATTAACGATAACCATCCGGATTGTTTGATGTTCCCAACATCAGTAGAATTAGAAGCTATTATAAGAGTAATCATGAGATAAATAAATAGATGATAAATAGATTCAGGGGGAGAAGGATGGGGTATACATATAGGAAATAAATAAATAGATGATAAATAGACAGATGATAAATTGATAGACAATAGATGATAGATAGATCATAGATAGATAGTAGAAAGATAGATCATAGACATATGATTGATAGATGATAGATAGAAGATAGATGATTATTTATTTATTTATTTAAAACTTTTGTACTATCGAGGGACTCAGACCTGCATAACAGCAAAAATTCAATACTATACCATTTTAAAACAACTACAACAACATATTAAAATACATAAAAACCCGGCATAAAACCACATCGCCATTAAAACAATTTCACTCAATCTGTAAACGTGGTCATACATTCCGACAATAGCCAATCTCAGCCTATTCTGATTGGCAGATGATAGACAGATGAAGGTGATTGACAGATGATAGATAAATGATAAATAGATGCTAGACAGATGCTAGATGATAAATAGATAAATGACAGATAAGGATAGATTATAGATTGTAGATAGATGACAGATAGATAGATAGATAGATGATTGGTAGATGGTAGACAGGTGATAGATGATTGACAGATGATATATAAATGATAAATATTTATTATTTACTTTATTTATATTCCGCTCTTCTCACCCCGAAGGGGACTCAGAGCAGATTACAGGTACACATACTTTAGCATACAATTCCTGCTATTTCACAAACACACATAAACGAACGAACAGAGGCAAACTCTGGCCACCAGGGGGAGCTGACACACTTCTCATCTCTCAGCGTTTTCAGCATCCCTTGTTGTTCTTTCCGCATTCCTGGAGTTCTTTAATGGCCTCATAATTCAGTCAAAATTTGCCTCCCCACTTAATGTGGTACCTTTATCTCCTACTTGACAGATGCAACAGTCTTTCAGGCTGCAAAGGTCAACAGCAGGCTACACTTAAAGGTTGAGCACCCACCTCGACGTGGGCAGGCCTCGAACTCATGACCTACTAGTCAGAGAGATCTTATGCAGCTGACACTTAGCCTGCTGCGCCACATTCCCGGTGCAGATAAATGATTGATAGATGGAGAGATGACAGCTAGATGATAGACAGATGATTGATAGATAGATGATTGATCCATAATAGTGTTATTGCTTTTCTCCAAGCTTGGGACCCGAGGCCGTTTATAACATTTCTCGATCATTTTAAACATAGGCAGATGTTTAAACATAGGAGATGCTGTTTGAACTGCCTAATAGAAATCGGTGTCATTTGTGTGAAGGTGAACATCAGAACAGGGCGTTTTTTAAATTAAATGTTGGAAAGAGCAGAGACTATACGAGTGCCGTTGTGCCCGCAGGCCGCCATTTCGGACCACAATCCAGACTGCGAGGATTCCATCGTGATCCGTGACATCACAGATGCTCAAGATGAGGAAGAAGAAGAGGAGGAGGAGGAGGGAGAGGGCGGCGTCGGCACAGATAACCTGCTGGCCTTGGAGCACATGGCGAATGGGAATGGGTGAGGGATGCAGAAAGCCAATCTCCAAAGGGAGACGAGTCTTAGAAATTGT